>JANTBZ010046933.1:0-11095 GCA_024741255.1 Exechia fusca
CGTCGATCGGTCGACCTGAGTCGCGCTGGAGCGATACAATTAAAATGTGATCGATTCGATACACGACAATTGCAACGCAAAAACGTCCACACATGCGGAAACGTGAATGACGCGACTCTATTGTCGTAGAGCGTTATTTAAATTCAAATGAAATGTGAAATATTGTTCGGTTATATTTCATGAGTCCGATGTAAAAGGCTCGTGCAACAGAGACTCTCGTGCGACACCGCCAGCACTAGATGCATATAAATTGCGAGTAACTGTTGCAACTACACACACACACACACTCGGGAAAAAATACCATCTCGACTCTCGACTCTGTTCGGCCGCTTGTTCTGCCCGACATGCATACTACTGCATGCACTCTATGCACACATCGTCGTGTACGAACGGCGGTTCGCGCGCTGTTCACCTGGGCACTTGTTTTGTGGATCGTGAGAACCGGCCATTGAGTGCGCGAAAAATAATTAGCCACAATGGTGCGCGCAGCTCCGCACACACACACACACACACAAACACACGTGTGCGAATGTGTGTGCGACACCGATCTAAATCAAAAATCTAAATGAGCAAGCTTTTACTTCGCCGTTTCCTCCTCCAACCGCCAGCACCTTCGCGCGCGTGTGTGTGTGTGTCACGGTTGCACATTAATAATATCCACACACACAGACACACACACATGGTACTTGTCGTGCGCAATGTGTTAACATGCTCACGAGCCGCCAGCTCGTCGGGCGTTAGGAAAAAACATGCATACATTCTTCCGCATGATCGTCGTATGCACAATAAATAAAATATAATATGCATATGTATGCGCGGGTGAGGAGCAGCATAGACCTAATTATGCTGCGTGCCGGTAGTTTGCCAAGCAGCAGCAGGCTCCCTATTCGAATTTAATATAATATACTTTATTATATTGCATTATATCAACCGCCGCGGCCGACCGACCTTACACTAATACACTCTGACGCTCCGCGCAGAATGACTAAACAAACGCGGCAACGACGACGATGACTTGTTGGTCTCTTCGGCGAGCGTGCGCTGCGGCAATAAACGAGGTGCAAAAAAACACGCACAACAGACGCGCACGAGCAGCGCAAAAAGCCAAAGTGCAGCATTGACTTGCACTGCGAGACTTGGTCGCAGCAGCATCGGCCAGCGGCTGCGATACTTTTGCCTAGCATTTGCCACAGCATAAGCCCACAAAAACCGCCGGCCTACAACACACACTACTTGATAATTTCGGAAAATAGATCCACACAGCGGCGGCGGAGATGATCCGCGCGTATAGTCGCGTAGTTACATACAACATACAACATAAAATGCATTGTTGCGCCTGCTCGCCTGTGCGCCCGCCATAAATTCGCCCAACATTCACACACTTGTATGTGTGTGAGGAAAAAACACTGAACCCAATTCATTATGCCAAGCAAACACACGCGCCGACCGACGTGTAAAAACGCGGTGCGTGCAACACGTCTCTTCCGCCTTGTCTTGTCGCCCCAGCCGCCGAGTGCACGCGTGATTAGCGCACGCACAGCAAAACAGTGGGGCAGCGCACAGCCGCACAGTGAAAAGTGTGTACGCACCTTGCGCGCACTCGTTATAATAGACATTTTCACATAGTATATTACACGCTCGAGCGTCGAGCATTTTTTCCAGCGCATGCGCTATGTTGTGTGCATGTTTCGCGTCTAGTATTTACAATTTTAATTGTAGCCTCTCTAGTGTGGCGGTCGGGGCTGATCTGAATTACATTCGCACTCTCGGCTCGGCCTGCAGGTCGCAGCCGCAACATCAGCGCGCCGTGCAACATAGGCAACATACAGCATGCAGCAGAGGAGCTGTGCGCTGGTGATGAGGGCGAGCTGGCGGGCGCGCGCGCGCGTGTGAGAATGTTCTCACAATTGTTCTCGCACTCCCACACGCGCGCATGCATGCATAACTTGCCACCAAAACATGATAATCCGAGTGCACGCGCGCTCGGAGTCCAGGGCACGCGTGCAGTGCGCGAGGAGTACATTAAAACGACATGACCGCGCGTACATTGCACCTACCTGCACACACACACGCACACTCACATGCTGCTGAACTGGCGAAACGACAGTTGTTACACTCACTGCGCGGCGCTGTCAGACGACGGCACAGCCCAGAGCGGCGCAACGTATAGAGATATTATGCTGTAGCGCAGCCAACATAGATGTACAGTGCATTCGCATCCAAGCGGCGGCGCAACGATGATGATGAGCGCCCGCGTGTGTGTTATGTGTGTGTGTTATTATGATTATGCATTGACTGCATGCGCACGCGCGTTGGGCGCTCGCGTGCAACACCCATCGTTCATCTCTGCGCAGCTATGCTGCTGCAATGCTGCGCATCAGCTGCATCAGCATAGCGCAGACTGCGAGTGTGTTGTGACCCGCGCGCACATGATATCGTCTGCTATGCACCTGTGTGCTCGAGCAGGCGGTGGCGGCGGTGGCGGCCGCTGGATGGCCGCAATTTTTGCCGCAATGCACACAGAGAGCGGTAGCTGCGCGAAACACCCACACCCACACTCACAGACACCCGCCGCGGACGATAGTTATTAATTAATCATGTGTGTGTGTGTGTTCTATGTGTGTGCAAATACTTGTGTGTATACTAGGCACAAGTATGTCGACAATGAGACATGCATACGTACGTGTGCAGCATACACGTCGGATAGCGACCGCATGTAATAGAGGTTCACGCCACTGGCGTGAGAGCGCTGGTAGTTATGTTGCGTTTGCGCGTGTAGTTAGTAACGGCGCGCGTTGGAACCGTAACATGCTGAATAAATTTATTTGACACCGTTGCTGTTGTTAGCATATTTTCTCCGGCTAATTTTGAGCATAGTACATTTTTAACTGTACAAATCACGGAGTAGGGTGCGAATATTGGCGAAAAACCCGTTCGAACTAGCAAGTGAGAAAAAAAAGCACGCAGAGCAGTGCCAATCAGATTGCGTCCAAACGGTTATGCGGAGGGGGGATTTTTCGGTGCGACCGGTTGCCGTCGTCCGCATGCAACTGGTTTGGCCACAATCGAGACCACGCGCGTCCGTCCACCTATGAGAGCGTGTGCGTAAGAAACACGGCGACGACTTTTTGTAGTCGACGGCATAATCAAGACTCGGTGTTTATGTACATACACCATACACCTAAGCACACACCGCCGACCGAAAACTCGATCTCTTGACTGCGCACACACGCGCATTTCGGCCACGACAACGGCAACTTTTGATTGGTCCACTTCAAGCGTGTTCGTGTGTGTGCGTGTGCGCGCCGCTCAAGCACTCGCGCGCTATTCGCGCCAAGCTCGCGCTCAGCTGGAGATCGCCGAAATTGTTGGCCAACAATCTTTTGCACATGCGCGCGCAAGCAGCGAGCGGTGACTTAGTTTCGGGGGGTATGTGGTGTGCTGCGTGTGCGTGTGTTGAGGTGTGCTGCGAGGTATGCACGATCAGACGTCCGACCACCACCTTATATTCTGCACACTTAGGTAGTGTTATTGTGAAGACTTGCGTGAGTGCGATTTTTTTGGTACTCACTCGTCGTATCGTTATGTAGTGAATCTACGAAAATATCCATCATGGCAGTATTTGTGCAGTTTGCTCTTTTATATATATACAAAGAAGTTGAAATTTAATTTCCATTGTTGGACAAGATCTTCGGACAATATCGACCATCTGTTGTCATCATAAAAATAAATTATTTTCCGATATTGATATGATACAATCCAACGTGATCTTGACTCAAATTTGGTATACAGGATGGCCATTTCAGAACTAACTTTAAAATAACGCCCAAAAATCTTAATTATTGTTGGGTGATACGATCAATCCTTAGACACACGTGTTAAGTGAATAGGTTTCACCAGGACATGTTTTTTCTTAGTTCACGTGCCTCTGTTCAACCCATTTCCAGCGACTGGTCGATTAATCGACCAGTAACTTTGGAATTTTGTCCAGCCTAGCCCGAGAGAGATATTCACATGCAACAAAATAAATATTCTAGATTGATCTTTCTTCAATATATATACATTATATTTGGCTCGATTTGATTATTAACCTGGTCGATATCGTGTGTTGTAGTCAGGCCGAGCATTTTTCAAAACGTATATCGTATTTCGTTAGTCTAGCAAAATCGATGTGCGCTAACATCTCAATAACTCATCGAAACATCAACCGATTTCCATGAAATTTTGTTCTCCCTTTTCATGAAGAACAAAGTAAGAACATGCCATCGTCGAAAATTTAGAATAATATCCCGAAAATTGTGAAATCTTGAAAATATAAAAACTGGGTCGATTGTATGTTAACCACACAGAATTCAAACCTGACCAGAAACAAAATATTTGAAAACTAAAACGTGTTCAAGGGGTCAAAAAGAACGTCTGAAGAATAGATATTTTGGTCCAGTGGTTCTATGTGCCGCCAGAAATAGGTTTAACTCAACAATATTCAAGAGCATTTGTTGTTTTTTTAGTAAAAGAGAATCCACTTTTGGTCCAAAAATACCTTACTTTGGAATAGAATCAAGACAATTTTTCTACAGGAAACTGATGTAAGTTGAACTGAATCGAAAATCGGATATATGTATGTCTCTCACCAATTACACCTTTAGTCTTACAAAAGGTCAGCCATTGTCGGAAAAATCGATGATTGTACCAAAATCCAATACAGCTTGCGAATAACATATTGATGATGAGTATTCATTTAATGGCAGAACATCGAGACTTAAAACTCCGATAGTTCTGAACCCACCGGCGATACTAATCTGTGTGTGTGTGTGTGCGTGTACGAGCGACGACGCATCTCTACGAATTATGTATCTTCATGTCCGCATGCGTGCTCTGCCATTTATGCACGTGAGCAAGGGACACCACTACTAGCCTGGAGGGGCTCACATTTCGGGTGGCTCTCTCTTGGAGTTGTTGGTCGTTGGTTGGTCGGCAAAGTGGCTGGTGGCTACTTTGACAAGTTTTGGACCACCGGCAGCCCAAGTCCGCATATTGTGCTCCGACGACGACGCAACGCGAAAACCGAGAACGAAGCAGCCCGAACAAAACACCGCCTGCGCTTTGTGATACACATCCCAGCAGGTCCCAATATAATACCAATAACCACATGGAGCGAACAGCGAGTGCGCTCGTCCCAGCTAACTTTCCAACCACACGCACCACACACACACACACACACACACACAAGTGAAACTTTAAATTGTGCACAACGGCGACCGGCGACGAACGTTTGCCGATCGGTTTTCAGTGCCAGCCAGCGAGCATGCGAACTTTATCGTCGCAGGAGCGTGCATGTGCAGTTTTCGAACGCTGGTCCGTGGATCGGTCGGGAAGAGTGGAGTGTTTGGGGCAACAGTGGCGAAAGTAGGTAAATTCAGTTTTGAGATACTTATAACTTTGGAATTTTACCCAGCCTAGCCCGATAGAGATATCTACATGAAACAAAATAAATATGTTAGATTTGTCTTTCCACAATACATACTATTTTTATTTGGCTCGATTCGATCATTAAACGGGTCGTTATCGCGTGTTGTCGCTGGGCAGATCGAGCATGTTTTTAAATGTGTCAAAAATGTTGTTAGTCTAGCAAAACAGATGTCTACTACAATATCCATAACTCAGGAAAACATCAAACGATTACCATGACATTGTGTTTCCTGATTTCACGATGAATCAAGTATTAACATAACGTAGCCTGAAATGTATAATTATCTCCTGAAAATTGGAAAATAATAAAATAGTGAATGAAAACGGGTATTAGGAGGCATAATGAAGTTTTTGATTTTGGCCCAGCGGTTCTATATGCTGCCGAAAATGGGTTTAACACGAATTGTTTCATACGCCACTCTCCGCCGCTCACCTCCATTCCATGGACGAATTTCGACCAAACGCGCTCGCGTTCTGCCCGCACTGCCACCCATAACTGTACTACTCGCGTATGCGCCCGCCGATTAGACCGTGTCTTATCGGCTGGCTGGCTGACTGGCTTGTATTTGCGAACAAATATACGGTCGAAAACTGTGTGTGTCTGTGTGTGTGTGTGTTCGCGGTCTCAAAGACCAAACAATTTATTTCATTTTTCACGGTTTGCACCGCAACAGCGAACAGACACCGTAATTGTTCGGCTTCGTCGTAGTCACCGACGTTGGGTTTTATATTGTCGTGTGTGTGTGTGTGTAAACAGTGCCAACGCACACACAACGGACTCGCTTGAGCATATATATACGCCGAGTCTCTGTTAGATAACAGAAACGATAGTCGCGCATTGCAGTCGAGATGTGTATAGCATAGCATAGCATATAGCACCAGAAATACGGTTTCTCTGCTCTTCTATTTGTTGCGGATGTCGGGCGCGTGTGGACCAAGCGTTGACATGTGTCAGACTGGTCAAATACAGGTGTAACTGACTGTGTGTGTGTTTGGACGGGTCAATCCGACCTGGAAAATAGTAGACCGACCGCAACAGATAAACTAATATACAAATAGCGACTTATGTGTGATTTGCATAACACACATTTCATCCACAACAGTGATAAGATTAATATTGTTATGTGTCGCGTCGAGCTCAGCGTGAGTAGTCACAAACATATTGTAGGCAGTAAACCAGCTGTGTCCGCAACGAAATGGAGACTGTGCGGCGATGGCGAGTGTTTATGCGCGCGCGAAAAAACATATGACCACGTGCGCCACGCCAAGCAAATGCTAATTGTCCGATGAACAGCAGAAGAAGCGTGCGCGCGTGATCCGAAGCATGTTTGCGCTGGTTTGACGCATTGTGTCTAGACACACAGGTGGCGTGTTGATTTGCCCCAAATACATGCTCGAACCGTGCCCGTCAGCCGGGCAGCGACAACAAATTCGGCTGTGTCACATCCCGAAGTGGCGGAAAAAATCAACACGCAAACACCGCACAATAGCATATAGACACGGTCCGTACTACGGTGTGTGTTCTAATATTGACTTTTTGGTGGTCGTGCCACACTATGTAGTATTCGAAAACTCCACGCAACGATAATAATCCGAGTGTGGACACAGGTGTGCGGCGATTAACGTGTGTTTATGTGCTTGAGCAGTTTTACGCAATTCAAATGTAGAAGACGTGGACAAGATACTCATAAATGTTCTCTGCCTAGCAGATCAAGCGCATAATTCATGATGCGGTACGATTCAATTACTTATTATGTTGTGTACAACATTCATCATTTCCATCGCTCGTTGAGAGATACGTTACATCAGAATTCAATTACCATCGAACAAAATACATTATCCAAATAAAAAAGCACACACATTCATAATTGGACATTGCAAATTACACATGTGTCAGCCCCGAAATGGATAATGTGTGTGGCCCACACACTCGCCACACTGCCACACACACACGAACAATGCATAAATGATAACAATCGACTCGTCACCGGGGCTTCTCGCCGCAACCGCAGATTGTGTAAAATATGCACAATTTTAAAAGCATTCCTGAAACGGACGGACCCGACGAGCACTCTGCGATGAGTGCAACATACGGGAGCATCCCAGCCCAGCGCACGGGTGACATGCGCACAAAAAGCCGAGCATAACAATTAACAATAACACGGTTTTCCCAATTAAAACTAAACTTTTCCGTTGCCGCGTATATACTGCGAATGCGCGGCGCTTGTATTATCAATTATGCACACGACACACGCACGCGGCTGACATACTCACCCACACACAGGCATGCCCACGAACGGACAATGCGTGTGTGGCGCGTCGACGTTGCCAATTATAACCGCGAGCAACTAGCCACTCGCTTCTCTGTCACACGCAAACAGCAAATGTGGGGTGGTCACCGACGGCTTTTGTTTGTCGCACTGGTATGCTGGTATGTTGCGAACTCGCGCTCTGTCGACGGCTCCACGGCAACGAGCCGATGCTGTGCAGTGTTGAATAATGCTTGTGGCGGTGCGGTTTTATGTCACGATTTTCGGGGAAAAGAGGGGTTGTTTTATGATGAATGGAAATTTGTGAAATTGTGTTGTTCAGTGATATTTTTCGTTGAATCAAATTGATTTGTATGCTAGGCCAATTTCAATGGATACGGCAATCTCGGGCAACATTAATTACGATTCCAGGAAATCTTCACGCATTAACAACCCCACAACCCCTTCGCGCAAACACAGTCAGCTGGGTTATAATGACGTACATCGCACACGCACGCATATCGTTAAAACGCTCCGTCATTGGCAAATATTATGCTATAATAGAGTACAGTACAGTACAACTGACGTGTTGCGTTATTATCACAGCCTCAATATTCCACACGACGGCGGCGAAAGCAGAAACCGGAATTCGCGGAAGCAATCATTCACCGTCGAACATCCGTCGCCAAACAAGCGCCCGAAAAAACCACATACAACATTAAATATCCCCCTCCAAGCCGCCCCATGCACACGCGCGAGCATTGTGAAATTAACATGACATTATAGCAGTTTCCCGAACGCGCGCGCAAAAAACATCATCCATCCGCCGTGTGTAATATTATTCGGCGCGCGCGAGGAGTGACATTCTGCACACGCGCGCGCTCTCAGATTCATCGCGTGTGTGGCTTGCGCTGTTCGTGCGCTTCAAGCGTCGTTGCGTTGTTGCGATTGTCTTTCGCGATATTGTCGTGCCAACACCACCGCCGAGACATTTAACATGCACACATACTCCGACGTACGTACATCTCGAAATTCCCGCCATCGCCATTCACAGGTGCGGACCGTGTCAGCAACAGCATAGCGGAGCGCCGCCACGCGACGGACGCGTGCTGCGACACGATCCACGACGAAGGCGCGCGCGCGCTCGCTCAATTGGCCCAAAGGCGCGCGCGCGCTTTCGCGTCTGGTCTGACACGTTACATAACAACGCATCATAAGCACGACGACGATGATGCGCCCATTACATATTGAGCTGATTCAATTAAATTATTAGCATTGCCGTGTGCCAAGACGGCGGTGGCTTGTCGGACCGATGTATGTTGCGTCCAACAATATAGTATAGCAAAGCCCAGCCCAGTAGCATAATAGCCGCATACACACAGCAATCTACGCGACTATTCACCGACATACACAAGTTTCGAATGGAATTAATTGCGGGCGAAATGGGCATGCGATGGGCATGCGTGCGAGCGTGCGTATTTATGCTCGTCGGGGGTGAGTCGAGGAGACGCTCGGTTTTTGGGTCGCTTAACATAATGCGATTCCAAAGTTTGTCGATTGTCTTAATTGTGTCACACACATGTGTGCAAGTATATGTGTGTGTGTGGGTGGGGGGGTTGGAACATTGTGTGTTAACGCATGTCGTCGACGCGCTCTGACGTTGACGACGACGGCGGCTTAAACACTTGGCAATAATACACGCGCCCGAGCATATGCGCATAGGAGTGGTGTGCAGACGAATTGCTGTACTCTATACACGCACGCCAGAGAAGAGGTGTGTGTGTGTTTGTCATGTGATCAGTTGAGTCGCGTCGTTGGCGTCATCGTGTTTCGGCGTTGTCGAGGTGCGCGAACGCACGCGCGCGGAATTTGCGCTAGAGGTGAGGCATGCGCTGGCGCTGGCTCACATGTTTAACATACTAGTTTAACCCATTTAGTACGAGATATAACAGCTAGGCTGGAAAAATCGTATGGTTTGATAGTAGGACACATCTTTCTGATAAAATTATCTGTGAATAATCAACATGGTTCTATTGAAGGACAATATACAAAATCTGACATCGATAGGACTTTTGGTTCGTTCGATATTTTAATTTCATTGAAGCAACTTTTGTTATTGCGAAGAAATGGGTATCGGCGTATTTCGTGTGCTTGTGAAAGCAACGTTTTCTAATCGGACAAATGGCGGCCAGAACATGAACATAAGTGTTTTTTCGGTTTCACCCTAGTCGAAAAAAATATTCGCGATTTTCGTTCTATTCCGTAATGGCAACAACAATAATCGAAAACATAATATTCGGATGGCGTCTAAACTTTGAGTCTCAGAAAGAGGATTCGCCATCGGCTACCTAAGAAAGAAGAAGATAATAATCCAAGTCTATAAATTATTTTTTTTGGCGCCTGAAGTTCAAAATGGCAAAGAAACTCTCCACATGGCGAGGGAAAATATGCTGTTTTCAATATTATCCGGGTTTCACTCTTAGGGAATATTTCATGACTTCAGAACTCTAAAGAATGCTAGAGCCTTAGCGCCGATGAAAAAGTTTTCGCGAAAAAAACGTATTTTTATGGCATAGAAGTAAACGTTCTATACGAAGGGCATAGACAAGTTATAAGATCGTAATTTTCGATGACTGGTCTTTCAATCGAACTATCAAAAATTTGTGTTTTTTACTGCCGAATTTTTCAGCCCTACTGTTAGAATCACACGATAGAACTTCTGCCAGGCGCAAATGATGGTATGTTCTTAACCGTTTGTTCTGATTATTTTCAATCTTCCCAGGTTTAGACTTAAATTCACTTAAATTGCTCGATATTCGAATCGAAACGAGAATTTTTTGTTGTGCTATTCTCCCATAACTTTTGATTGTTTGATAAGATGTTGAAATATGTTGGAACCATTGCTTTAGATACTTACTAATGTTACTGTGATAGACGAACTCATTCTGATATTCCAGAAAATATAAAAAGCATCCAGAACATGGCACTTGTATGCTTGTATTTTTTACATACAAAGGTGTACACTCTAGTGGCTTTAATTGCCTATAAAACATATACTTATTTTCCATCGGATGAACAGGACAATTGAACTGACAACTGGAAACAACGCGTGAAGTTTAGGAGATCAATCGTCTCTCAACTTTCTTGACTGACTGTAGGTAAATCGTTAGAAATTCGGATGAGTTTGGTCGTTAAATTTTTTTAAATTACGATTTCTGGCCTCCGCTAAAACACGAATAACTGATAAATAATCAAATCGTGTCAATTAAAATGTATATGTAATTGAATGTACGTTGTTTCCTTCTCTTTACTAACCTAGGCAAAAGTTCCAAAGTTGTATAATCGTCATAAATCGACCACTCGTCATAAATGGGTTA
>JANTBZ010046944.1:0-27964 GCA_024741255.1 Exechia fusca
AATCACCGACCGGATTTCTACTGAAATTTCTTTTCCGCGGGCCATATTTATGAAATGTTGGACTTCGATCTGGATATTTGTGGCACTCTCAAACAGTTTGGCCAATAAAACATCAAAAAAGTCTACGCAAACCTTGATTGGACGGAATATTGGCATTCGAAATACCATGCAAAATGCATGTTTTCATTATAGTAACACGCAAGGGCTTTGGCTCGAATTTTTCTTAAGCAATATTTGTATATGTCAATAATGAATATTTTCACAACGAAATTGCATCATTAGATTTTTTATTTTCAATTTGGTGCACCCATAACACGTCTATATTGTTGCTACGTGTTGGGTGCCCAATACTAAATGTCTAAGGTAGTAGAAGAATAATGAAGAATAGAAATGCCATTGTTTGGAATTCAAATAACAAGACACTTACCGGTTGCCCGATGGTCCTGCGGACTCTGCATGCTGTGCGGCACCTGCTGGGCGATGCCGCCAAGCGCCGGTTGCTGCGGCTGCTGCTGGCCGACAACGGTGCGCATGGCCACCTGAACTCCGCCGCCGCCGGTAGCGATAGCCGACGCCGACGCACCACCACCGGTGACGATTCGGCGCATCTCCATTGGCGGACTGATGGCCGGCTGCTCGCCGGATGACGCAGCAGTCAGATCTTTGGCATCGGAGCCGGGACCACCAACAGAGCTGGGGAACGAAACAATAAACATTAGTTACTGTAAGGAAAAAGGTGCATTTGTTGAGCTTGAAATTACCGTTGCACATACGGATTGCGTGCCGTCTGGCCGATCATGTCCTGAGCCCGAATGTACTGTTGCTGCTGCTGCTGCTGCTGCTGCTGCTGCTGTTGATGGTACAAGAAGTGCTCACGTGTCACCTGCTGCACCTGCTGCGGAACACCGCTAACGGTCCGCGTGAATGCGTTGCCGGATTGCGGCTGTGACGGATCCGTGACATTGTTGGGAATCTGCTGATGTGGTGGTGGGTACTGTGATTCGATGGATGAGAAAGAAATGCACACATTAAAGACGGTGAATTCGAGCAAACATGTGTGAACAATCCGCCAGACAAATCAACAAATCGAACACGAGTTATACCGGCGAGAGCGGTGAGACTTGCTGGTGGCGGTGAGCCGGTGGCGGACTTTGCTGCGACGTGGATCGCTTGCCGTAGCCATTCAAGCACATGGTCAACGTATCGCTGTTTGGCTGATGGTTTTGGCGGTTGAGTTATTTCGGTCGCGGTTAGTGTGTGCAGCGTTCCGAGCATGATATACGGAAGGTGCGTGTTAGAAGCGCAATTCGAATTATATACCAACATGTAACAATTTTACCACAATACTCAATGTTCAGAAGTAAACTCTGCGATTACTCACCGCCAGACTATCGAATGAGCCGACCGGCAAACCGGGCGTCAGCGTCGGCGCTCGCCCCAAACCCTGCGGACTCACGCTCGGCTGCTGCATCAGCGGCATCGACTGCACGGTGGCGGCCACGCCACGCACGCCACTGCCGCCACCGCTCGATCCGCCGGTGACGGTGATCGGTTGGACGGGCTGCTGGGCGAGCAGCTGGGCCGGCTGTTGGGCCGGACCGGAGTTGCCGCCGGGCAGCGGCTGATGTTTGTGCAGCTGTTGCGTTGCGCCCAACGGTTTGTTACCGTGCTGCTGTTGCTGTGCCTGCAGATGGGCAGGCAATGATTTGAGGTGCAGCGGCTGCAGCGTCTGCTGGTGGGTCATTTGATGTTGGGTCGGAAGGTGATTCAGGGCAAGCGTTTGCGCTTGAGGCGGCGGCCTCTGGTGAAGCTGTTGTTGCTGCTGCTGCTGCTGCTGCATAATAATAGTCGACGGATGCTGCAGATGCATGGGCATCGGCTGGGACATCTGAGCTGACTGTGACTTCTGCTGCTGCTGCTGCTGCTGCTGTGGCTGCATGCTAATGGGTCCTTTGCTGGTGACGGCCGAGGTCGGCATGAGCGTAGCGTTCGGACCAGCAATGTTCGCCGGACGATGTTGCTGCGGCGGCTGCTGTTGCTGCATTGGCAGATGAGTCGCCCCAAGCGAATGAGTCGACTGCGGTTGTAGCTGAGCCGCGGTCACCTGAATAACGTTCTGCTGCTGCTGCGGTGGCGGCTGTTTCGGTGCACCCGCAGCTGCGGCATTCTGCGGCTGTTGCGTCACCAGAATCGGCGGATGCAGATTGTGGTGCGCGAGCAAGTTGGCTGGAATGCCACCGGACGTGGCAACGGACGCAGCTGCTGCTGCCGAATGCAACAGTTGCTGCTGCTGCTGCTGCTGCTGCGGCGTCATGGGAATCTTGAGTATCTGTGCGGCCGGTGCGGCTGATTGTTGGTGGTGGTTGGCCTTCATTTGTTGCTGCTGCTGCTGTGTCGGCGGCATGTTCGACTTGGCAACGATGACGGGCTGCGCGGGCAGCTGCTGCTGATGCACGTGCTGTTGCTGCTGCTGTTTTGGTTGCTGCGTCATCGGATGCTTGTTTTGAATTGGCTGCTGCATTGGCTGTTGCTGCAGCGTAATAGATGGCGCCTGCTGCTGCAGTTTGTTCATCGGCTGCTGTTGCTGCACAATCACCTGGTTGTATTGGGCAACCGGTTTGCCAATGCTGCCGGCGCTGCTACTCTGCGATTGCATGCCGTGCATCAACGTCGGAGCATGGGGTTGAGGAATGTTGAGCAGGGTGTGATGTGGTTTATTGGCTGTCGGAATGTTGAGCATTGTCGGTGGCTGGCCCTTGTGCAG
Organism: Exechia fusca; assembly: GCA_024741255.1. Taxonomy (NCBI): domain Eukaryota; kingdom Metazoa; phylum Arthropoda; class Insecta; order Diptera; family Mycetophilidae; genus Exechia; species Exechia fusca. The sequence goes on from JANTBZ010046944.1 coordinate 2,765, forward strand.
GTGCTGCTGCTGCTGCTGGTGCAGAGGTTGTGCCAATTGTTTGACGTGCTGCTGCTGCTGCTGCTGCTGCTGCTGCAGAGGGGCCATTCGCGGCGAGTGCGTCGTTTGTCCGCCGGGCGACGCCATGCGAGTCGCAGCCGCAACGCCGACGCCGCCGCCGCCGCCGACCTGCACGTGCAACGCCTGTGACATGAGCTGCTGGGCCGTCGACGATGGTGCGCCGATCGACGCATGCTGCTGCTGTTGTGTCATTGGTTTGGCTGCCATCGGCTGCATCGGCGGCTGCTGTTGGAGTTTGACCACGTGCTGCTGTTGCGACACGGGTTGTTGCAGCTGCACCGGCTTGCCAGTGGCCACCGAACCGGACTGAGGTTGATGCTGAACCGGGTGCTGGACCAGCACAGATGACGTGAGTTGCTGCGGCTGCGTCTGCTGGTGATGGGCTGCACTCGGCGGTGCTGTGCTGGTGAGGACGATCGGTTGCGGTTGCGTTTTGGGCTGCAGTTGATGTTGCGCACTCATTACGTGAGTCTTGAGTGGATGGGCACGTTGCTGTTGTTGTTGTTGTGCTGCTGCTGTCGGTTGCTGCTGCTGCAGCTGCTGAACTTTGCCATGTGAAGCCTGCACGAGAACCTGCATCGCTTTGGGCTGTGGCGGGTGCTGTTGCTGCGGATGCTGCGACTGATGCTGCGACATCACCGACATCGTCACGATTCCGCCGCCCGTACTGTTGGTGGTGGCAGACTGTTGTTGAACCTGATGTGCGGTCGACATCGGCACATTGAGAACCGTTGGTGGTGGAACGACGCCGCCCATCGGCAGCTGCGGTGCGGCTGTTGGCTGCTGTGGCATTGACATCGGCTGTTGCTGCATGGTAGACTTGTTGGGCTGCTGCTGCTGCAGCTGCACCGGCTGACCGTGCTTGTTGACGATCGACATTTTCGTGATATTGATGTGACTGAGCGCACTCGAGACGGGCACGTACTGGCCCTCGTTGCTCTGCTGCACGACCGTCAGCATGCCGGTGACCGGATCGATCAGGGCGAGCGGTTCGCGAGGCTTCTCGGTGGCCGCCGTTGGCGGCGGCGGCGCTACTATTGCGCTGGACGAAGCAGCTGCGGAAGCTGCAGTTGCGTTGAAGGCAGCAGAATGCGGCTGCGGCTGCTGCTGCTGCTGGTTACCGTACGCAGACACTGTCGTCAATTTGTCGGCACTGCTCTCCAGCTGCACCAGTCGAACGGGCTGTTGGTGCTGCTGCGGTAGCATGCCGATGTTCAACGAGGGCATTTCTGATGCGCCACCGCTGCTGCTGCCGCCAGCCACTGTGGCCGCAATCGAAGCATCCATTTTGGCCGACGACGCAGCGGCGGCGGCGGCGACAGCCGCATGCACATCGGCGACAGCCGCAGCCACATCGGCGACAGCCGCAGCCACATCGTCGTCCGTTCCGGACGCAGTATTCTCGGACAGTTGGCGCTCCTTGGCCGCTCCTGGGCCGCGGGCGCGTTGGTTGCGCGGCGACTTGCGGGCATCAATGATGCCGGCTGGCACTGGAGCCGACGAGGGAACCGTGTGACTGGTTGCGGTGATGGTGGTCGCCGCCGCGGACGCTGTGGCCGTCACCTGAATTGAGGGCTTGTCGGCGACCGCCATCGTAGCTGGCGTGTTTGTGGTGGTCTTGAGTTGTGGTGATGGTGTTGGAGGCGGCACTGCGGGCATCTGTTGTTGCTGTTGGGCATTGCGGCCGGAGCGACGAGGCGACGCGAGTTGCACATTGCCGGCAGCAGTAGGCACAGCAGCTGGCACCTGCGACACACCTGCGGCAGTGGCATTCGACTGCAGCTGCTGCTGCGGCGGCTGCGGAAGCGGAGTGACGGACACCGAGACGCCGCCGAGAGGGGCGACCACACTTGGCGGCGGCGGCGGCAACGGCGACGGATTACGTGGCAGCTGGCAGCTGGCAGCACTTGGCGACCCAAGCATCTTCGGTTGATGCTGCTGTTGCGGTTGTTGTGCATCGGTCGACAGATTCTTCACCACATCGTCGATAATGTCGTCGATTGTGCTGCGGCTGGCGTTCAGGTCGAGCAGTCGACGTGATTTGCGCAAATTGGCCGCATGCTGTTGCTGGGCACTTGTCGCAGCAGCCGCTGCTGCTGCAGCAGCATCGTCGGATGCCAGCGCCGTCGGCAACGGCGGCAACGAATCGACTGCCACAGCGACACTCGGCGAATGGGCTAGCTGAGCGACTGCTTGGCTGGCTCCGGTGGGCGGTGTCGGTGATGGCTGGGCCTTCGGTTGATCCGTCGACGTTTGCGGAGCGACGACCATCGACGAGGTTGGGGCGATCGCGATCGCGACGGCAGCCGGACGATATTGGAGCGGCGTTGCCGCGACGATTGGCACGTAGCCGGGGTTTATGGCCAGAACACCGCCGCCAATGTTGGCAACAGGTTCGCAGTCTGGTTTACAGTCGACCGGCTTGTCGACAACGGTTGTTGCTTGAATGGACTGATGCGGCTGCTGCGGCTGCTGTTGAACTGACGCGGTCGACACGGTCGGAATGCTGATGTGAACGCTCTTTGTAGCGTTGATGCTCGCAACTGGCGGCAAGGGTTTGCGCGTCGACGTAGTCGAGTCGTCCACGACGGCGGCCACAGCGACTGTGGGGGACGCCGCAGCCACAGCAGCCGGCGACACACTGGCTGGGAGGACTTGGGCCGCAGCGAGACTCTGCGAGACCGCCGATGCAATGTCCTCGCCGGAGTCGTCGTGGAACTCGTATATGTCGGATGTCTCCGAGTTGGTGTTCCGCGGCTTCGTTGGGGCGGTTGGCGGGGCAATGGAGGTTGCAGCAGCCGTTGTGGACGGTGCCACTGTTGTTGCTGCCGATGTCGCAGTCGCTGCAACCGTTTCGTTGGCATTCGCGAGCGCCTGCTTAGCCTGTGCTGCCGCCGATGGACGGCCGACGCGGCCGCGCTTCGCCGGCGCCGCTTTGGCGTTGACCCCGCCAGATGGAAGTGGAGTGCCAGCTGGAACGACGGCGGGGGCGGCTGCGGCGGCGGCAGCGGCTGCGGCGGCAGCTGCGGCACTACGACGCGTTGGCGGTGGCGTCGACACGACTGTGGCCGTGTTCGAAGAGTCAGATGGGATCGCTGCTGCTGCTGTTGCCGCGGTGGCGGCATGATTGGCTTTCTTCTCGGCCGCCGTGGTGACTGGTGATGTTTTGCGGCCACGCTGCAGGCGACCGCGACGCTGGGGCTGCGGTGTCGTGACGGCGCCGGTCGCAGACGATGCAGCCGTTGCTGGCTGAATCGATCCGCTGTGTTTAGGCGCTTCGGCTGGGATGCCCTCGTCGACACAGTCGTCGATGGTGGTGGGCAGCACAGTCGCGGCGTTTTCCGCTGTAATCGTCTTTGACGACGTCGGACTGGCAGCTGCTGCCGCCGCCGTTTCGGATGCTTTCGCCAGTTGGGCGACGGCGGCGGCGACTGACGCCGATGACAGCGGTTCGTCCCGGCTATTGGTCGAGGCCGTTTCCTCGGACTCCTCACCGGAGCACAGGGCGTCGACCTTCTTGATGACCGAATCAATGTTCAACTCCTTGGCCGACCAGTAATCGCTATCCTCCCTCGAGTCCTCCTGCTCCTCCTCGATCTCGGCCACGGCTGCCGGACGGCTGGCCGACGGATTGCTGTCCGATATCCAAATCGGTTTCTCGTCGAGCCGCAAAGAGGCCGGCGCAGCTGCTGCCGATGCGAGGCCCTCCGACATCCAAATCGGTCGCTCCTCTGCCCGGGATTTCGCCGTTGGCAGTTGCTGCTGTGTGACCGTCGGTCCGTCATCAAGCTTTGGCATTTGCAATTGCTGGATGACCGAGGTCGTTGACGACTTCGAGTCGTGCATAGCAAATAGCGATGTCGATCCTGATGTTGTTACGCCCAACGCGGCAGGCATCGAAATGACGGATTTCTGACCGACGGTGTTTGGCATGATGTTGCTGCTGACATTGCACTGCAGACTGAGCACCAACGGTGCATCGGACAGCGAGGGCATCGACGAGTCGTGAGGCTGCTGCTCGTTGTAGATTCGAGAAGGCATTGGATGCGATTGGATGGTTGTCTTGGCCACTGCCGAAGTAGGCAGGATTTGGGCGGAGACTACGTTCAGTTTGGCCGTTGGGAGTTTAAGTTTGGTTAGCGGCTGGTGTGGCTGTTGCTGCTGCTGCTGCTGCTGCTGATCTGCGGTGGCAATGGTGGGCGTTCGGATCGGCGTTGCCGACGCTAGAACGGCCGTCACTGGACCACTGCGAGATTGTGGCTGCTGCTGCTGCTGCTGCTGCACTTGCGCTGCATTGGTGCTAACGTACACTTGGCTGGCATTTGGACGGAATGTCGGTGCACTCGATTGCGTTTGCGGCTGCGACTCAACGACGACCAACGCTTTAGTCGCCGGCATTGTCGTCGTGGTCGCCGTTGCTGCATTGCCAGACGATAACGATGATGAAGTTCGGACGACTTGGTTGTCAGTCCCAACGATGGCAGGCTTACGAATTGCAACCGATTTGTTGTTGCCTGCAAAGTGAACGACGCTGGCGGCCAGTGCATCGCAGGTGGACGCTGTTGGGTTTTGTGTGGGTGCCGTTGCGGTCTGGGGCATCGATGGCGGTATCGGGTGCACCACAACGGCCGCATTGGGCAGTGGCATAGAGCTGTGTTGCGGATGTTGCGGGCCTGGAACAGTGATGATTTGCATGCGAGTCGGGACACCGGACTTGGGTTGTTGAGGCGGCTGTCCGATCGCACGGATCGATCCGGTTTGGGCGAGTTGAGGCGTTGCCGTTGTCGCTGGAACTTGGACATTCGGTGTACTGGCAGTCGGCACCATGACCTTGGTGGAAATCGTTACAGTGGCCGAGTTCGCTGTGATGCTCTTCGGCGATTGCTGACGCATTTCACTCAGGTTCGCAGTGCGTGGCGACAGCACAACTGGCGGATAGAAAGGTATCGGTTTGGTCGTCGTCGCGCTCGTCGATTCGTTGTTGCTGGGAATGTGAATCGATGTCAGCGCCATCGGCACAGCTGCTGCAGATCCTCCACCACCGATCGTCAGGCCGCTGCTGATGCTGGGCGACAGTTTCGCCGCACTCGCGCCGGGCGCCTGAACGACGATAATCGTCGGTTTGCTGGGCATATGAATGGCGGCCGTGGACTGGACTGGAATGACGGGCGGCTCAATACGCTCGATCGCGATCTCTGGAGCCGCGAGCGGAACGACTGTGGCCGTTGCTGAGCTCGATGCCGTCGATGTGATGACACTCTTTGCTATCGATTCGACGGCGCTGTGATCGTGCGTATTCGGCATGACGACAGTCGTGGTTGCGGCGGCAACAGGCGCCGATTGTGGCACAGCGAGCGCCGGTGATTTCATGGTCGTCGTCGTCGTCGTCGTCGTCTTGTTGGAGGCCGTCAACGATGCATCACCGATGGTACTCTCCTCCGACGTCGGCTCCTCCGTGTCGGTGTCGATCAGCAGATCGTTCTCCGACTGCGGCGTGTCCGGCTTCATGTCCAGCACCAGCAGCTCCTCGCTGTTCAGACTCTGCACCGCTTTGCGCATCTCCTCCGCTTCCTCCTCCGGAATGATGGCGATTGCGTTGGCCGCCGCTGCGTCCTCATCGGCGGCCGCCGTTGCCGCGACCACCGCCGCTGCAAGCGTGCCAACCTCGGCCCCAGCCGGACTGATTCTGCCGCCGCAAGTGTGGTCGACAATCGGCTCGGGTTCGTCATCGTACAGGTCCAGCGCATAGTCCGAGTTGCCGAAGCTCTCGCCCAGCAGCGCGGCCACGGCGTCCTCGGTCTCCTCCTGCGAGATGACCACACGCGACTTCTCCTCCGCCGAGGTGTTGACGGCAGCCGCGCAGGCAGCCGGCACCGCGACAGACGGCGAGCAGGCGGCGGCCGTCACGACGGGCGTGTGCAGAGCAACGGCGGACATTTTCTCAGCGACAACTGGCAGCGGTTCGAGGAGGTTCAGCGCAGCGATAGCCGCGTCGTCCACTGGCATTTCGTGTTTCGCCACGGCTTTAGCGATGGGTGAGGGTGCCTGTTCGCCAATGTGCGGCATCGAATGGGTCGCCGGCCCGGGGACGGGCGTCGAGAATGCAATCGAGCGAACGGCTGCTAACGCTTCGTTTGGTTTGGATGAGGTCGGTGAGTGCTTCGATGTTGTGGTCGATGTCATCGTCGACGATGGCGGAGACATCATCATCGTTGTTGTTGACGTCGTCGTCGTCGTTGACGCCGTCGGTGTCGACTTTGTCGCGCTGGACAGCACACTTTCGGCGGACGACGGGGCGTCCGCAAAGCCACTGCTCAGATTCTTTGGCGTCTCCTTGCGTGCTGCGTCGTTCGATCCGGTGAGTCGCGACTGTGGCTTCGGAGCTGTCGGCGTGTTCGGTATGGGACTGATGAGCTGCGCCGGCCCGACCAGACGAGAGACGCGCATCATGTCGACGAGCTTCAACGAAGCGGTGTCATCGCCCATCAGACATGGCAGACTGGGCGACTGGGCGTTGTTGGATGTCGTCGACGTCGTCGTCTTTGTTGTCGCGACGGAGATCGGCATTGGCATCGCCATCGCGTCACGTCGCGAGCTAATCGGACTGGCCATGATGTCGATGTGCAGCGGCGTTTTCAACGAGGTCGTTGTCGCCGCATGCGGAGTAGTCGGTGTGGTTGCCTGGGGCGCCGGTGGCGTGGATGGAGGCAGCGGTGCGGGCACCGATTGGACGTCTTGTGGTACAGGTGTCGGAGGAAGCACAGGCGTAGTTGTCGGTGTTGGTGATGACGCCGCCGAGGTTGACGCATGCTGATGATGGCGTTTCTCGTCTTTGGAGCGCTTCTTCTTCTTGCGCTTGTCGCGCTTGTCGTGATGACGGCCGCTAACCGCGGATGCGGTATCGGCATCCGATTTCTTATCCTTCTCTACGTCGACACTGTCCTCACCATCGGAGAAACGGAACACGTCCTTGGACGTGGCCGCTGACGCCGGCGTTCGCGATTCGCTGCTCACCGACGAGTTGTTTCTCGACAACTTGGACAGTTGCGGATGGGTAGTCGTCGCCGGTTGCTGATGCGGCTGTTGTTTGATGGATGCGGCTGCGGTCGTGACCGATGGTTCCTCCGGACATGCCTCCAGTAGCTGAGCTTCGAGTGCTCGCCCGGCGGCGTCCAGATCGACGCTATCCTCGGCATCGGCGTCTTGGACGGAGGAGGATGAGGAGGCGGGCGGATGTGCGGCACCGATGGCCTTTTCACGCTCCTTGCGCTGTCGTTTGTCGCGCTTCTTCTCGCGATGGTGCTGCTTGTCTTTGACAACTGCCGCCGCCACATGCGTGGTGGCCGCATCGCTTGCCGGGACCGGGACATTCGTCTTGGCCGAAGATTTGGCATCCGATGTCGTCGCGCTGTCGATGGGTTTGTTGGCGCAAGGCGAGGCTGCAGGCGGCGGCAGCAACTGCGATAACTGCGCCGTGGTGGTTTTCGGGGCGGTGCCGAGTTCGTGTAGATTTGCGTTGGCCGCGGGTTTCGGGACAGGTGCCCCAGTATGGCTGCTGTCAGCGACACCAGCCGTTGTCGCCGTCGTCCTCGGTGCCGACCAGCCGCCGTGCCAACTCTTGCCCGGTGTAACGGGCGTCACTGTAACAGACGAACGATCAGTAATCTCCGAGAACGCAGTACAAATGGCTGATGACTTACTTTGGTGCGGAGCGATGACCGGTGATTCGATATGCGACGCTAGCATCGCGGCTGCTGCTGCCGCCGAAGACTTTGGTGTACACGGCACTGGTGCTGATTTTGTGTTGCCATTGCCGCCGCTCGAGTTCGTGGAGGCATCTTCATCCGACAGCGGTCCGAAAATGTCGACCATTTTGTCGTCGCGTTTGTTGGTCGGAGCCAGCATCGGAAGGACGGCAGTCGAGGCCACCGCATCACTGATTGGCGTGTCGCCGGCAGGATGCGGCGGCAAAGCAGCCGTGGCGCACGGCTCATTGGTCTCGGACGCAATCGTGGTCGTCGTCGTGATCGTTGGACTGGACTGGATTTTGGCCGCTTGGCGCTTTGCGCGTTTCAGTTGGTAGCGTTCCTCGCGAGTTCGATCGTGCTCCGATTCTTGCTGCTTGACACGCTTCTTCTCCTTCCGACTGGTGTGTCGCTTGCGCTCGACGGAGCCGTCACGTTGCGATGATGGTGGCGCCGTTGTCGGCTCATCGAGGGCCGCCTCCGGGGCGGCCGCCGTGCCCACCGACGCCGATGCCGGCACTGGCGATGGCGCAGCGGACGAAGACCGTTGCTTGCGGTGCTGTTGATCGGACGTCGAAGCGATGGATGTGGTCGAATTCGAGGCTATTTTCGACGTAGTCGTCTTCAACACCGCATCCGAACGTTTCGCCTCGGCTGCGAAGGAGCTGCCGACATCCAATTGCTTGGTGCGTTTACTCTTGTTCTTCTTGTGCTTTCTCTTGGACGAATCAATGCTCGCCGAGTCATCCGCGTTGACGCTGACGCTGACGCTGACCGACATAATGTCAGTTGGTTGTTGTGGCACGGCCTCGACTGGCTCCGTTTTGATATCGGCCGCCGTAAGCAGTTGCTCGCATTTGTCTCGTTTGACCTTCTCCTTGACTGGTGCGAGAACATCGGTCAACGGAACGATTGCGTCGGCCATAGTTTCTTCGGGGTCCAATGGCTCCTCTTTGATGTGGGTCTTCATCAGGTGTTCCGGTTGTTCGCATGTTGATTGCATCGTTTTCACAGTTACCTTTAGCTCCTCGGCAGTCATCTTAATTGGCACATCCGATTTGCGATCCAACGTCGCCGATCGCTGACCGCTGCTGCGAACCGTCGAATTGTCACAGCTGCCAACATCGGCTGCCGACGCTGTTGTCGTCGTTGTCGTTGTGGCGGTCGCCGTCGTCGTATCCTCGTCCGATGAGTCGAAGGCGACGCGCGAACGCGAGTTCTTGCGAGACGCTTGCTTCGCCCGCACCCGATTGACGGCGCTCTGGTCAGAGCTCTCCTCGTCGCACAGCTCGTTCATGCGTTTACGATGGTAGTTGATTAGACGAGACGACGACGATGGCTCACCGGAGTCGCTGTCCGACGATTGCTTCGATTGATGCTGCTGCTGCTGCTGCTGCTGCTGTTTGCTGGCACTGTGCTTGCGCGCACGCATCGATTTGACGCCACCGACGTCGCTGCCAGCCATCGACGATGCTGCACGACTGTCCGCATCCGAGCTACTGCTATTGTCGCCACCGCCGTTGTCATCAGCACCATTATGCCGATGCGCCGACTGTTTGTTGTTGCGACGGTTCTGCTGATGCTGCTGCTGATGCTGGCTGTGATGGCGACGCTGCTGCTGCTGCTGCTGACTGTGGTGGCGGCGCCTGCGTTTCTCGTGACGCAAGCGCTGATCCTCGGCTGTCTCATTGGCCCGAAGTGCCCGTCGGGCACCTCGATGTCCCTCCTCGTCGTCCATCTCGACGTCGGGCGATCCGGCTTCCCGAAGCGTGCGCTCGCCGCCGCTGGTCGTGGACAAGTGACGAGCGCGTTCGCCAGTCCTTCCGCCCCGACGCCCATCACCGAGATCAGCGTTGCCCATGCGTTCGCATCCGTTGTCGTCCACATCGGCGCGCGCGTCGTCACCCGCCGCGTCGTCCACATCGTCGTCGTCCGAGTCGTCGTCGTCGTCATCGTCCGCGCTGTTCGAGTCGGTGCTGCTGGCGTCGCAGCTCTGCGACGACCGGTGCTTCTTCTCCTCGGCCCGTTTCTCGCGTGACTTCTTGAGCTGTGAAAATTTCGCCTTAATCTGCTGCTCCTCCTGTTGCTTCTGCATGTTTTTGCATGAGCGTGCTTTTACCTTATCGTACATCGACACGTACAGCGGACCCTCGTCCGGTATGTCGAAAATGGAATGTTTGGGCTTCGTCTCCGTGTCGTCCGAGTCGTCCGAGTCGTCGCCGCCGCCGCCATCCTCGTCGTCGTCATCGGCACCGCTGCCGCCACGACGTCGGTCACGCCGACTGCCCTCGGTGCGGTGGCGGCCACCGACGCCGTCCTCGTCGCTGTCGCTACTGTCCGCTGCCATCTTGCGCAGACGCGAGCGCCGCTCCGAGCTCGACTTGGTCGACGAGGTGTGCGACGAGTTGTCGCCGTCGCCACGGTTGTGACAGCCGGCGCCGCCACCCGCCGACACGCTGCGCCTATGTGGATGCTGTGGATTATTATTGGGAAGACTACTTCCAGTGCCAGTGTGGTTGAACGGTTGCTGCTGCGGAAACCCGCTGCTGGAGTGCTCGTCGATTGAGTTCGCACCCGACGCGTCAGCCATTTCGCCGCCGCCGCCGCCGCTCTTCCGACTACGATCCGCACGTCGGCGCGTCTCCTCGTACGCCATGTCCAGCAGTTTCTTCTCCTTGTTGAAGTGCTTGATAGCTTGGCGCTCCTCGTCGATGTGGCGCTGCTGCTGCTGCTGCTGGACATTGTTCGCTCGCGATGCGCTCGTTAGATCTCCGTCGGTGTTCGAATTTCCGTGGCCGCCGGAACGAGACGAAACTGAGCGCTCTCCTTTGTCCCGGTCTTTGCTGACCGAACGGGGCTGTAGTGAGTGGTTGTTGTGTCGCTGTTCCTTGCGCCGGCTGTTGTCGTCGTGCGATAGGTGGTTGCCCATCTGCTCCGCTGCGTTGACGCTAACGTTGGCAACTGCTGACGGCAGTTCGGCCGGCTGCACCACAACGCTCCGCTCCTTCTCAGAAGCGGCATGCTTGCCATGATGGCGATGGTGATGATTGCCATGATGCCGATAGTGATTCGAGGACGGCGTGCGATTCGGGTCTTTGAACTCGCGCTGATCGAGCACCTTGCGATTGCCGCTGCCGCTACCTTCGGTGAACTTGAACCGTTTGCCATCCTCGGTGGCCGGCAGCGAAACACCTCCGCCGCCAGTCGCATTGGCATTCACGTCGCCGGCGCCAACAGCACCGGAGACGCCGCTGTCCGGCTGCGACAGCCGCCGCTTGGCGATCGTCGCCCGTATCGGCGAGTTGTGCTCGCGATGTTTGAGTGCCGTCACGACGCCGCTGCCGTTGCCACCGGCAACTGGACCGCTGCCGGCTGTAACGACATCGATGTTGGTGCCCGCGTCTGCAATGCCTCGCATCGGCGAGTGTTCGCGAGAGCGCGGCGAGTTCTCCTTATTGTGACACGTGTCCCTCGCCGGTCTGCTTGGCTCAGCTACCGCAGCTGTACTGTCCGCAGCGTTCGATTGCTGATCGGTCGGCTCATCGGTGGGCTCCACTTTTACAGCGGCTGTGAGCGGCAGTGGCTCGATGTTGGCGGCCGTCGATCGTTTGCCCGCACCGGCCGATGACTTGTCCGATTCGAGACGCGATGCATGTCGGGCGGCACGCTGCTGCTCCTTGCGCTCGCGCCGTTCTTCCTCGGTCGAACGGACGCGCGGCACATCGCCGACGGCGGCCGTCCGCGTCGTTGTTTGCTCGACGGCTTGATCGGCCGGCGTCGACGTTGCGGCTGTATCGGCATTGTCCGTAGTCGTTGTCCTCGTCGTTGTCGTCGTCGATGCTGTCGCCATTTTTCGTCGGTCCAGCGACGATTCGTTCGTGCGTTTCTTGCGCTCCACTGTCGTTTCTGTTTTGCAGCTGCTGTTGGTTGTTCTTTGCTCGACCGACGAAGACTTGGTGTTCGGATTCAATCGACCACATTTGCTGCTGATAACCGCCGCCGTAGTTTCCAACGAACCGCGTCGTGAACTGGACGAAACGCCGCCAGACGATGGAGTACTGGCCCCTGCAGTGTCCCCGAAAACCGCGTTTCTGGCATTTGACGTTTTGACGGTGCCGGTGTTTGTGCTGCCCGGTATCGAGGCGCTCTTGTGCACGTGAGGCCGATCAGTCCGGACGTTCTCAGCCGACGCCGGCACGCTGAGACTCTTTACAAGGCCATGCGGAGCCGCAGTGAGAAGCACAGAGTTGGCTGTAGTCTTTGGTCGGCTGGCCACCACAACCGTCGAAGAGGCAGGCAGAGGCGGCGCATCCGCCGGCGGTGGTGCGTTAGCGGGCGGCAGCGGAGGCTGTGGCGCCGGCTGTGTACTCGGCGGTGGTGGCGGCGGCGGTGTCGGCGGTGTTGGCGTGGACGGCATCGGTGGATGACTGGGAAAGGGATACTGCAAACCCTTGAGTGGGACGACGCCGCTAGTGGGCGATGATGCATTGGCTGGCGCTGCCGACGTTGGGCCGATCGGGCCGACGACCAACGTGGACGCCGGTTCGACGGTGGCAGTTACGGCGGCTGCAGCTGGTTGCGCCACTGGGGTGGGCTGCGATAGTGTGATCTTGTTTAGGTACAGCGGAGATGGCGCCGGACTACCGTACGGCGACATTGGTTGCGGTGAGTTCAGCGGTGACGACGATGTGGAAGCAGCAGCAGCGGCCGACGCTGCGGCCGATGCAGCTGCCGCAGTGGCGGCGGCGGCGGCGGCGGCTGCTGCGGCAGCTTGACGCTCGGCATTCAGACGCTGCTGGTGCTGGGCCTGGTTGAGGGCGGACGGCGTTTGGAAGAGTTGCGGTGGCACTTTCTTGCTGATGGGTATCGAACTGATCAACGTCGGTGGCGGCACACTCGAAGTCTGGGACAGGAGGCCCGGCGTCGGAGCGTGCGCGACCGAAGCGATAAGAGGCTGTGGTGTCGCAACAGACGGCTGTTCTTTGTTGTATCCACTCCGGTTGACATCGACAGCGGATGCTGATTTCGATTCGTGCGGCATCGTCGCCATCGCCGCCACCGAAGTCGTCGAAGACGCACGCACTGCGCTGCTGGCAGCGGCCATAACGCTAGTCGCATACTCATCGAAATCACGTGGCTCATACTTGTCGCCACTGGTCTCCAGACGCTTCAGGTCGTCGTCGAAAACCGATTTGCGCTGCAGCAACGTCTTGGCAATGTCCGACTGGGGCGGCGCCGCGTTCAGGTTCAGGTCACGTAGGAACGAGAGCGACCGAAACAACGACGTCGACGAGGACGAAGAAGCTGCACCGGACGCTGCCGACGACGATGAGATGGGCGTCGTCGGTGGCATCTGCTGGTGCAGCGGCGGATCGTTGAACGGGCACGTAAGCGATGGCAAGCGCATCATAGACGGTGTAGCGGTCGTCTTGCCCGACCACTTCTCGAACATCACGTCCAGATTGCGGATGCGCTCCTCGATCGAGGCGGACGTCGGTGACGGCGTGTCGGAATCGGACGACGACGAACCGCCGCCCAGCGAGGGGGCTCGCGAGGGCGAAGCGGGCGGCTGCTCGACACTGGTGGCCGATGCAACCGAAACGCCGGTGGTGAATGACGGCGTGCTGGCCAGCGAGACAACGCTCTGGCCGGCCGGTCGAGTGAGGAGCGCAGGCGGCGGACTGGATAGCGATGCGCACGACATACTGCGCCAATGTTGAATGATGGGAATGCCGAACTTCGGCACAGACAAGACCATCGGCTCCTGCGGATGCAGTCGGTCCGCTGGTCGTGGCTGTCGTCGCGGATCACTGGGCGGCGGACCGGATGCGATGGCGCCAGCGCCGCCTCCACTGCCCACGCTGATCGTCGTGACGGGCACATGGTCCGGTCGCTCGTCACAGAGCGGTGTGCCTGGTCGCGAGCCGTCGGCGCTCTCACCGCCACTGGCCTCGTGCGAGTGCAACGAGTGCAGCTGGTGGCCGCGTCCGCGCGACGAATGGTGCTCGCTGCTTTCGCTGCTGAACGACGTGCCAGTTTTGCGGCGCTTGCTGAGCACATGCTGCTGGTGCTGGAACGGCGCCTGCGAGCTGGTTGCGCTGCTGCTGGTCGCTTGTTGCGTCGGCTGCTGCTGCTGCTGCTGATCGGACGATGGTCGGCGGGATGAGGACGAGAAGGCGGCGGCCGAAGCAGCTGCCGTTGCAGCGGCCATCGCAACCGCAGACATTGAGCTGCTCGCCGATCTGCTCAGCAGCAACGGGTTGCATTCGGAAAGCCGCCGTACTTCGACGCTTTTCCGAGCATTTGTATCACTATTATCGATAACATCACAGTTGGAGTCGCTTATTGGGTGGTTGCTGCTGGGTTGCTGGTGCAGCTGATGATGATGGTTGTTGTGGTGGTGGTGGTGGTGGTGGTGCTGGGAATTGTTTTGTACATGTGAATCACCGGCAGCCACGTCATAGCGCATTCGTTTCTTTGGACTAACTAACTCGTCGCCACTGGACGGACACTCTTCGAGCTGCTCGAGGATCTGGTGACGCTCCTGTTGCAGATTGCGCATTGCATCGGGCGGCACAAACGCATTGGACATCAGCGTTGCCGCGGACGACGAGGACGTTGAGGACGATGACGAGGACGATGACGACGACGACGACAATGTCGCTGGTGTAATTGACTCGCCGCCGCCGCCGCCGGTCGCATTAGCCAGTACAGCAACGCGCTGGTGCATCATCATCTTTGGCGTATTTGAAGCATTGCTGTAGAACGCATCGTCTTCCAGCAGTGGACTGCGTTCGCTGCGCCGCCGCTGATGAGGTGGCACACTGTCGCTCGTTGTCTCGTTCGTCGTCGTCGTCGTCGTCGTCGTCTCAGCTGCGCCGCCATCGTCGTGACCGAGACGCGAGGCGGTCGAGGCGGTCGGCGAGTCTGGCCGATCACGACCCGGAAATGTGACGAACATTTCTGGATCATCAGCGTCGCGCGACGCCCCCGAGCCCTGACTGTACTCGTCGTAGTTCTTGTAGCGTCGCTCCGCCGTGTCCATGACCGCGTCGTGGTTGCTGTCGAGGACACCGGCTGCTGCGGGACCGAAGCGCTGCTGTCGACGCACAACACCCGACGACGAGCCACCGCCACGAGGAGTTGTCGAACCGCTGGCGGTGACTGGCGGCGTTCCGACCGTCGTCGTCGTCGTCGGCGAGGCCGCACCGCTCGTACTGTTATGTCGGCTGAACGAGCCGGTCCGCGAGCGCGGCGTATCGAAACGATTGAATCGAGCTGTTGCACAGTTGAAACCGCCGATCACGGCGGGCGGTGGCGTTACAGCTGCGCTCTCCTCGCAACAGCCAACTCCGGCAACGACAGGTGCGACTGCGCCAGCACTGCAGCCGGCTGCTGCGCTGTTTGCCACCACTGCCATGTCCGCGGTTGCTGCTGTCGATATGCAGCCGGAGATCGGCGCCAACGCAACGCCGACACCGTCTGATGCAGCCGTCGGCACTGCCGCCGTTGCGTTCGTTGCTCCTGCCGCCGCCAGCAAACCGGCTGCAACCGCTGCCGCCGCCGCAGCCGCAGCCGCCGCCGCATGCGCATGTGGGGGCTGCTGTTGCTGCCCGCCAATCTTCTCCAGCTTATCGTAGAATGCGTCCTGGCACTCGCGCGACGCAAAGTCCACCTGCAGTTTGCGGCTGCGCAGCGTCACGCCGCGCATCTCCTTCACCGCCGTCTGCGCGTACTGGATCTGCTCGAAGAACACCAGCGCCAGCTTGCGCTCGCGATCGATCGCCACCTGGGCGACCAGTCCGAAGCGATTGAACTGCGCCGTCAGGTAGCTCTCGCTCACGCTCTCCGCAATGCCATCGATCCACACGCAGTTGGTGGGCATCGACTTGCCGAAGCCGAGCTTGATGCGATTGGCGCCCAGGTGCTCGCCATCCATCTGGCGCATCGCCTTCACCACCGACACGATGTCCGAATACTGGCAGAAGGCGTACGCATTCACGCCCTGCTTCTTGATGTCGATCTCGATGATTTCGCCGAAGCAGTCGAAGTGTTTGCGCAGCTCCGCTGCGGTGATGTCCTTCTCCAGGTTGCCGATGAACAATGTGCGCGTCGACTTCGGATGGTACTCGTCCAGTTCGGCCTCGTACGGCCGGAACTCGTTGTCCTCGACGTCGTAGCCCTGGTACGGTGCGACCTCGATCTTGCAGCCGAAGAACAGCTTGTCGTGCGACACCTCGAGCGCCTTGTCCACGTCGTCCGGCTTCTTGAAGCACACGAGCGCATAGCGATCGGCATGCTGGCCGACCACCTTCACCCACGTCACCTTGCCGTGCTTCTTGTACTCGTGGAACAGGCCGTCCTTGAGCGAGGTGTCGCTGGACCGCGACGGCAGATTGCGCACGCAAATCGCCAGCGGTCGATTGTCCTCGGAGTGCACCGCCGGATTGGAGCCGATCGACGAGGAGGAGGCCGACGTGGACGATGCGGAGGAGCCGCTCGGCACTCCGCCACTGGCGCCTGGCGACGGCATGTGGGTGGTGTGGTGTGGCGGGTGCTGTGGATGCTGCTGTGGGTGGTTCGGCGGGAGCTGCTGCTGGTGGTTGGGAACGCGCGACGACGTGGAGCCCGACGCCGGACTGCTGGACGACGCATGCGTGGCGTGGCTGGCGGCGGAACCGACGCTGTTCGACGAGCGACAGCTGCTTGGACTGAGCGACTGCGAGCGGCTGGAGCCACTGCGACCTCGTCGGTCGCGCTGCTGCTGCTGCTGCTGATGCACGCTGGCGAGGCCGGCAGCCGTCACAGACGCAGGATGGTGGTGGTGGTTGTGGTGTTGTTGGGAGGTGGAGGCGGGTAGTTGATCGAGCAGTTCGTGCGTTGGCGTGTGGTTCTGGATGCCCGGACTTGCGGCCGCAGCGACAGCGGCCGCAGGACCAGGCGATTCGGAGCCACATTTCGAACGTTTTTTCTTGTGCCCGTGGCCGTGCAGCAGCTGACCAACGGAGTAGTGCGGCGACGAGCTCGCTTTGCTGACGGCCGCTGCGGCGCCTGCCGAGGCGGATGTCTCGTGGCTGCTGTCGTATATGGGCTGATGGTCGCCGCTGTTTGCTGCGTTGCCGTACGTTCCGATGCGTGCTGCACTGCTGGAGGTTGGACTTTGATTGTCGTACCACGAGGTGGAGGTGTATATGATTCGCTGCAGGGAGGTGGCGTTCGTGCTGTAGGTGATGGTAATTTTATAATACAATTTAATCTTATATGTTTTATCATCCATTCCCACGTATAGTCTCGATTGCACTCATACCGCCGAAATTACAGGCGAACAAATAACAAATACACCACAAACGATCACTTACCGTTCGGAGGAGGAGGGCGTGAACATTCCATTGTTGTTGCGGTACATTCGATCGCGTGCTCGTCCCCTCAGATCGCCCAAACCGACGCCAGTGGTGCCGGCGTGACCGCTGCCAATAGAAGAGGTAGCGGTCGCCGTTGCCGATCCGCCGGCAACCGCCGTCGCTGCACCGCTGCCGCCCGGCAATCCACTGCTGCCGCTGCCATTGTTCATCAAACTTGTTGCGGCACCAGTTGCGGCTGCAGCCGAACTACCGGTCGATGGTCGGCGAATGTATTGCTGCTGCTGCTGCTGCTGCTGCTGTTGCGGATTGTGGTTGTGGTGGTCGGTGTGGTCGTTGCTACTGCTGCTGCTGCTACTGCTGCTGCCGCTGCCGCCCACATTGGCCGAGACGACGGTGGCGCCAACGCCGACGCGTTGCGTACGATCGTAGAAGGTGGCACCGCGGTCAACATAATTCGGGGACAGGTCTTCGGACGAACTATATACACATACAAAATAACAAACATATGCAATAGGTTAAAAATGTGTTTACTTGTACAATAGTATACTACGGCTCTATGTCTGTTAGATGTATATATGGCTGTGGAGTCAATGCCAACGTCATAGCTTATCATAGTCTATGTACCCCAAAAATACCAAAAGTGCAACATCCGCAGAGTCAATAGTATCTGTTATACAAACTCAAATAACACACATCAAACCTCGATATTGGCGATCCGAGCAATGGAGGTTCGATTGGAGGTTCCCGGAATTGGTTCTCTGTAGCCAGCCTACGCTGTCGCACTCGCTGCTGGGACGCTCGTCCATCCTGGCCTTTTCGGCTCGAGCACGGAGTGCTCGTTAGTTGGCGGATCAGCTGACGTCGCTGTCTTTCCAGTTGCCATGACAGAGCAGGGGAACCGGAAAGAGGTGAATGATGCCTTCGTTGTTCGAACTCCTCTTTCGGGTCGCAGTTCTTCTTATTTTCAGTTGAAGGATTTTGATGACGAACTGACTGTCTCTTTGTCTCCCGTTCGTTTGACCGTCGAGAAGAGTGGAGAGTAGATCGGTTGTAACGCGGACGATGTGTCGGTGGACTAGAACGGGAACTGGGTGATGGAGACTGTCGTCGTCGACGTTGCTCCAACTTCTCACACGAATCGTCATTCTGTCGATTGCGAGCGAATGGATTTCGTCGCTTTGGCTCCGTCGTGTTAGATTGTCGAGTAGAATGGAGATCAGATCTTGACGGAGCAGGAACGACAGACTGGGATGAGGCTGAATGCGTTGATTCTGGCGGTGGACCGTTCGGTGTCTTCGGACCAACAACCTGCTTGAGGTGCTTGACTGATTCTGGTGGTGGACCGTTCGGTGTCTTGGGGCCATAACTCTGCTTGACATGTTTCACTGGGGGCGATTTATGTTCGTCCTCATATCGAGAATATATTTGTGTTTTAAATGGTCGATACTTTGTGGATTTATTTCTTACATGTTTCGAAGAGTGGCCTGTTCTTCTATTGTCTTTCGGATTTATATGTCTATGTTTCTTAGTATTCTTTTGTTCTCTGTTTCGATTATCGTAACTAGGATTTCTTCCATTTGTAGAAGTCGTGTTCGCTAAGGATTTTCCTGAATTATGTCGTACTACATCGTTTTTAGTCCTAGACTTATAAACATGGTCGTGGTGTTTATTTGTAGACGGTATCAAAGCTGACGGCGTGTTGTCGATATCGATTTTGGCGTCTAGCCTCTTCGTGGCTTTTGAATGCCCTCTCTCGCAACTCTGTTCGTTTTGACGCACGACTGAGTTGTCGATTTCCGAATTTAGCTGGCTGCTGCTTTCTTTGAACTTCGATATCACTTTCAACCGCTGGTTTACTGATTTTTTCTTCTTGAGACGCACGGTCTTTATAGTTACTTTACAGTCTTTCACAGTTTTTGTCGTTGAATCGGCTGTTTTTTCTGTCTTATCGCGAAATGACTCCAGTTTCGTATTTTCTACTTTCATCGAATGCAAACCTAACGATTTTGGTTTTTGAAGCGACAGCTCTGGCTTTTCTAGCTCAAGTATGTGCGATCTACGGGCTTCGTGATGATAGAAAACATCAGCAATTCTATCACCGAACTGTATCTTCGTGCCTATAGCGTGTGTCGCAGCATCGGCATCTTCGAACGTGACGATTGCACTGATATGAACGTTCGGAGCGGCTGTTAATCGAACAGAATCGACGATCAATTCGATGTCTTCGACAGTTCCAAATCTGCGATTGGGAGAGGCGTAGGAGTGATATGTAATTCTAGCAGTACTGAATTAACAGGACAGATACCTCAGCCGAACATCACATGACACGAAACTACACGTAGTTGGTTAGCAGTAGAACACTGCAATGACATCCAACACCCGCACACATTCTTCACAATAAAACGGTCGGACAGCTGTTGCAGCAATCTTTTACTCCTAATAAATAAAATCACTTCAAGTTATTGGTATATATGATTGTGCATGGTTAGATCATGTACCTATATATTTATGTTTGTATGTACATATTGTATTAGGTATGTTTTACGTAGACAGCCGTTTAACAGGGTCAATCACGAGCGGTGACTCTCACGCACACAAACACCGACACCGACCCGAACGACTAGCTAAGCGCACTACTGTTACTTTTTCATATACGCGCACACAAACGCATGCAACGACGCGTCGGGGTAAACAAACTTTCGAGGTAAACAAGTGCCCGCCGCCGCAGCGAAACGCAATAATACATGTTTTCATTCAAACACGCATTATACACATAACACCAGAATGCACATGTCATTTATATGTACACTAGTACGAACAACCAAACCATACATTCAATAAACATTTAGTGTCCATGCTAATCCGGTTGTTCGTTGCATGTTGCAGCAAACGATTGCAGAAACACCTACTCAACAGTCAGAACAACATCCAACACATCGAGAGAATCGCATTGCCCGCGATATAGCAAATTGTGTTGATGCATCCAAGTGCTCTCGACATTATGAATCATGAGCCGGTCAACGGCAAAATGGATAAGTGGTGAATGATGGTGAGTAGCGCGTTGCACGTGTATTTGTGTGTATGGGAGTTTTTGACGAAATTAGGTCAACATATCGATTTTACAGGTATCCCGTTTGTGCACACTGCACAATCTGAACATAGAATGCAAATAAATATTCATTTCTTAGAACCGCATAGTACAAATGGCAGATGGTAGGAATAGTCGAATATTATACTACATAATTGTTTATCGAATTATCACTAACAGCTGCTTTATTTGAAAAGAAATCACGCGAATCGCAACACCATTCATCAGTATCATCAGTGTATGTATACGTACAAACATACATGAGTGTGTGTGTGCGTCGTGTGCGTGAGTTCGTACCTGTGTGTGAATGTGTGTTTTGTTGTGAGTATATGTGTGTGTAATCGTAATCATTCACGAGTCTTTCTCTTTTACACTCACACTAAGCCAACCACTACGATCGCGTGTAATACATATTCGATATACGACTCACATACAAATAGGATTCCAATTGCCTGGCGACTTCGACACTTTCGAAAGTACGACACAACGACAACAACGACGACTATGCTACCTACCACGACGACGGCGCTTAAGACAACTAAATTGGTAAAACAACAAATCGGGCCTGCGTCGCCGCGCCGAGTTCACTGAACTCGGAGTGATGCGAAACGTGTGTGCTTGACGCACGACACGAATGACGACATGTTTTATGCGCTAGCGCGCATGCCATTCACTGTGGCGGCGATGTTAGTGCTGGTGCTGAGCCTAAGTTAGTGTGTTCGTGCTCGGTGACGTGCATCATCAACATCGCGGTATATTGCCATATTTAATGTGAACGCACGTGGTACACAGTTATCAACAGCAATGAACCAACAACAATGTAAATCAGGTTGATGATACGAAAAGTACTGAGAAAATGCATTCCGCGTTCAAAAGTGTTAATTGAATGTCATAGCTATGCGTATGAGTATGAGTATAATTTCGTGTGGACTAGACATCTTTGCTGAATTAGCTGCCAGACGAGGTAAACGTAAACGATACAAATGCAGGTGTTATCCAAACACAATGGACTACACGAATGTAATGGAATGGAACAGACACATGCACCAGAAGAAACCAATTTAATTTAAATGCTTGCTTGTATTTGAACATCCACATTTGTTTCTTTCGTCAGTTTGAAGCGGTATCGTGATTATTCACAATTACGTCGTTTGCATAACAAACATTTGCCTCTCTTGTGAACCGAATCTGATCGAACAAATTGAGTACGAGTATTTAAATAAGTTTAAATATAAATGTGCATTGACTGATATACGAATACCACAGCAGTAGAGATTTTCACACAGAAACAAATGGTGCCGCAGTTGCTACGAAAAACCACACACACGCGCCTCATTTAAATGAAAATCTATTTTCGCACACTTTTCGCAGCATCAGCGGCGTTTGCTAGCTGAGAAATGCGCTTTTAGCGAATCGAATGCTGCTCGCAAATGGTTGCAGGCGCAAAACACAGTAATATAATATATGAACAGCAGTTGGTACTCTTCGCTTGTGGCAGGATTGATTGGTGATAATTACAATGACATGTGAATGATGACGCCAAGGGGCACGGTGTTCAGTCCAGAGTTGTGATCAAGTGATACCACTACAGCGCTCATACGTTATATAGAAGGGAAGAGTACGAGATAGATCGCACAGATCACAGAATGATTTTCAGAGGCAAAATAAAGATACACATCTAAACGGCCCAAGTTATGAGCAGATTAAGATTGATTTTTGGTATGTGAGTATCCAAATATGGCTTCTTTGACTGGCTCACCTTTACAGAGAGAGCCTTTATGACAAAAATGTAGTGAATGATAAGAAATGTTGATGCTAGCCGTATGAGTTTCGTGTCCAATAAGCGAGTGCACCAATGACAACAATGACGACATCGTCTTGTCAACCCGCGCGCGAGGCGCACAGATAATACTTAATTTATGATTTAAAGACCCCAGACAGACAATTTCAGTGCTCGACACATGTATTTTGGCCCGCATCATAAATGTAATGCGCTACCTAGAGAACTATAGAGACACGAACATGCACATTCTGTGCGAATGATTTCAACCGGCACAGTCCAAATATTTGCCAACGACTGAGCGCTTGCGTCAGTCCGTATATCTGTATTATAATATGGTATATGTACGTTTAATGTGTTTGGTATGTAGAAAAACACACCACGTCCCTAACAGTGAACGTGTTCGCACACAGACTTCGTTAGCAGATACGCACAATTTCCAGTGTCTGCGACGGACATCGAAACTATTAAGACGTCGCCAGTCGCCGTTTGTCCAAATACATATTTCGCGATTCGGAGCAGAGTGTTTTTGCACGCTGGAGTACCGCGGATTTATAAGAGCATCGAGATGCTCTTGTGAACAAAAAACGCGATGTCCGCTCAATTCTTCAACGCAAGATACGGGAATATTGCGTTTTTGTGTGGACGTGTGTGTGTGCGTGTGTGAACGCACCGACACAGGTTCACCAAGAGACAAGCCAAACTGCTGCAGTGCAGCCGCGGAGACAAGTGCGAGCGGGACGCAAGAGTGTGCCGCCACACTGTACAATAGTTGTTATGACTATGATGACTCACACAAGCACACACACACACACACACTCACGTCAACGCACAGTGGCTGACTGCAACTTGATTCGAGACTAGCAACTCGCAGCTACTTGCGCGCGTGCATCGCATATGGGTGCGCAGTGCGCATATGGCACGAACACGTACATGATCGGATACGTGGTCTGGCCGCTGTACTGCGAAATGCCAGACACGACGAGTACGCGTATGAGTGCATGCGTGTGACGTGTGAGTATGTGTATGGCGGGTTTAGATGCTTCATTGCGGTGTTTCGTTGAGTTTTGGTCGTCGTTGGATTTTTTGGCGATAATCTCCATGGCAGGCGATTGAACCAAACCAAGTGCATGCAACATAATTTTGATGCAGCTTATAAGCAACTATAATAGTTGTGCTTTGTGTGCGTGAAAGTCGTCGTATGTCATACATATAATATAGTATGTGGGATGGCACAGATAATACAAGTCACCCACCACGTATTGCTAAGCAATCACACAAGCTCATAGTATGAAGCACGTACGGTATGAACACGTACACCACAGCATACGTACAAAATCAAATACTGTACACATGACCGGCTCTGCAGCTCGCGGTCTCGCGGTGCGCCACGCCAACGATCGGTCGGCGTGCATGTGTGCGTATGAGTTGGGCTGCGAACGGCTGTTTCGAAATGAATGGGAGCGAGTAGTGCGACAAATCGGTTTTGTGGCTGAGTGTGTGTGCGTGTGCTGTGTGTGCGGTGTGTACACTCGTGCTCGTGACACGTCAGGCAACGAGTCGTCGCCAACATCCCACAGTTGTTGTTGCACGCTCGCGCACACGCTGCATCAACCTGGTTGTGGTGATGTGGTGTTGTGTTTGCGTATAAAAATATGCACATACATACATATGTATATATTTATGTCTGTATGCGTGTATGTAAGTAAACACTCCGTATGTTCGTCCGTGTGGCGTGTTTATGCTCAGAGTCTGTTTGCACAGTTCTCATTCGAATAATGGTGCTGGGTGCTGGTTCTCGTAAGCAAGGTCCGATTCTTGAGTGTATGTGTGTACGGTGTACTTGTGAAATGTACTTATACCATCAACGTCCGAGCTAACGATGATGGCAACGTCGTAGACGACAAAGTAAGAATATAAGGCTTCCATGTAAGATCAAGTATGTATTGTATTATAGGGCGCAACGATCTACACATTTTAATATATATTTTAATTTATTCGATTTATCGTGGTTCAGTGTATAATATAATCACTATGAAACTAACAAAAATAACAACCAATAATTTTCACATCGTGATTCCAGTGTGAAGATCGTTTGATAAAGATTTATCTAGTTATTTGTTATTATGTTGTGTTTCTTGCAGCTGATATAAGCCCCAAAAAATATGCAATAATCTGGTTTCAACGTAGTAAGTTCGGTATGCCTACGTTGACCGTTTGAAAGTCAAAATTGAGAAAAAGCGGCAAGGTGGCCGTCCCGACATGTTCTTTATTTAAAGCGACGCATGAAGGGTTTGTATAAAAAAAACAAAAATACAAGAATGTTGGTGTGGTGCAGTATCAGACAAAATATCATAAACATGTCAATGTTATAGTTCCTCATACAAAATGTTGTCTCCATGATCCATGATCCGTGTACTTATACGAATTTGTTTGAGTGTGTGCAAAAATGATGTAGGAGACACGTACCCTATCCTAGGGTCGTATCTATAGTATACTAGATCTATTGGTGCAGTGTTAAAGTGCTTGCCTCACGAACGGAAGGTCTCGGGCTCGAGATTCTGTTTTGGTTGTAGGTTTTGTCTTCTCACGATTATCCAAGGAAAGAAGGAAGGATGTTGGATCGCCGTGCTAATCACATAGCATTCGAAACCGATTGTGAAGCCCTCTGCTACTCATCCACATCAAACACAAGGAGAGTATGATACGGAGGTCAAAACCTACTATTTGTAGCACGAAAAACCCTTTTATAGCCGTAAGACAAAAAATCCTCATCACATTTGATATGCGCAAGAATGCAGTATTTTGTATTTTTTTAAATGTGCGCAACGTATGCATTGCGCATGCACGCATCACGCACGCATCACGCACGTACAAAAATCGTATCTCAAATGTACAAGTCGGCCTACAGGCGGCTTACAAAATGTTGTCTCCCGAGTAAAAAATAATTTTAAATCTTAACACACTTTTTTTTTTAATTTTTCAGTGAAATCGGATCCGTGTGCACGCTCAATCCCATTTTTCCAGTTTTATTATATTTCTAAGCAGTGTACAATACATGGTATCGGGAGAAATAGGGAAGGAAAACATTTTTGATGAAGGCAAAATTTATTGTTGAACATAGACATTTAGACATGCAGGTTGGCACTGTAATATCTCTCGCGG
>JANTBZ010046945.1:0-11092 GCA_024741255.1 Exechia fusca
TCCAAGAACTATTTGAAGGCCCATGTTGCTGATATTGACAATTGTATCGATTGCATATTGTTCCTGAAAGTCCAAACTACAAAAAATGTGTTTGAATTATTTTGACTTTGACTCTACAGCGATCTAGAGCCTTCTTAGAAAAAAAGTGCACGCTCATAGGTATAAACCTGATATCTTCCTCGAGTTTAATTTCCTAAACTGTATGTGCAAAAATTTAATAACGATCCAAGAACGACGTTCCAAATTATAAACGTCTTGTCTTTGGCCTCACAATAGACCTATAATTTTGTCAATCACCTCCTAATTCGAACCAAATCGTCTTCTCTGAAGCATATTTCTGAAAACGGTAGCTTATTCACCGCTTTTGATTCTGGCCGATGTCAACGAACGCGGCAGCTAATTCGAACACAGCTTTCTAACCCCCGAATGATCATGAAAAGAATATCCATATTCTATTTTTAAATGTCTGTATCTTATGCAATATTAGTTTTCCTCACGAAAAATCATATCCTTGATACAACATCAACACAACCAAATAGCAGTGCTTTCTCAACAAACGAAAATCGTTAATTTTTTTTCACCATGGAAAAAAACACAAAATCGATTCACTATGACGTTTCGAATGATTGAACTTTTGAACATCGCACAAAAAACGACGAATAAAGTTCTTCATCTGCCAGACCTGAGACCTAATGACTGATGTGTTCAAGTGTAATATAAATGCCTCCAGGCATCGTCGCTAGCCCCGGTTCTTCTGCGTGGGCTGCTGCTGCACAGAAGATAATCCATGCGAAGAGAACGTGCGAATTCGCATTCGTCCATGATGAGTGCAGGCGCAGGGCGCAGGCACACAGTTTCCTCTCACAGACTGACGATAAAAGCGCACTATTCACGAACACATCCATGCCGGAAGGGGCAAACAATGTCTGTGACTGTTTTGTAGAGTTTCATGACACTTGGTCCGCTATTGCTAATATTGCCTGCTGCCTGCAGGATTGTCAAGATTGTCTCTACTAATTAGTTTTTTTCTGGTCTCTCTGTGGAAATCTGTTTTGAACGAATATAATCCGTTGTCTACGTTGCTGGTCGACCGTCATCTGAAACTGTCTGGAACTAAAGCAAACTGTTCGGCGAGCGCATGTGTTGTGGCTCGCCGAACTAGTAACACAAATATGTTTACCGACCCCAAAACCACGCGGAGTAATTTCGTATGCGCAAACTCTCCGGTCCGGTTCGGTTGTTTGCGAACGACGAACGACTAGAGTAGATGCACCCGTTAAGGTGTTTTTTTCTCAATCCGATTTTCAAAAACAAAACAAAATTTAGTTATCAAATTTGTCTCTCCACATTTTGACTATACAATGTTTCTTGAATAAATACGATAAACAATATTTTCCATCGCTTCAAAATGTGTGCTACCTCAAACGATCTGATCGAGAGCCAGAGTAATACAATAATCGGGAATATTTTGAAAACAATAAATTCATATTACCTAGATCATGTATTATCTTCAAGTTTTTAGAACATCGTTTTTTCAAATGTTATCATTGTGTTCCCAGATGAACAAATAAATGTTGGAATTCAATGAAAACCAACACATGATAACCGAATCATGTCTAAAGAATGTATGAAGTGAGTAAGGCACCCGATTTAGGAGGCCTTGATCCACAATAACGAATGTATCTCGATAGAAATAACATGAAATCAAATTTATATTCGTATTGAGTATTGAGTATAACATTTAACTACAGATAAAGCAAAGACATATTTTTTACATTTTATGAAAGCCTAAAAAATTGGTAACGAAAAAATAACTACTAGAATATTGTTTTAAAATCGTGTTTTAGCATCAGCGTAAATCAACAATATTTCATGTTTCGAAGGACATCAGAATCGGTCTATTCCTTCTAAATTTGATGTAGAATTCAAAATTGAGCGAGTATCTGATTGAGGTGGCATCTACTCTACACACACTAAACGAACGTATAAAATGGACACACACATAAACACACTACATAAATATTGTATCATTGGCTTGGATGCAGCGTGTTGGACACAACGGAATTGCAGACGGACAAAACTCCTCTGAATGTGCCAAATGTGTTGGCACTGTTGGCGCAATTTGTGTTTGTGGGCTGACTTATTACGCCAGCACACACACACACACGAGCACTTTTGTGCATACATAATAGCATGGCACACATTGTGTTTTGGCAACGCGAACATATGTTCAGCAGTTCGCCCACACTGCCGATCCGTTTCTAATCCATGAGTCTGGGTTGCACGAAATCCGGAGACACTATTCGCTCTCGCCGCACATCGGGCGAGCATGTTTCATGTTCCACCCAGCGGTCATTCTTTCCAACGAACATAACAATTTGCGAAACTTTGCACCATGAATTCTCATGCGGTGTTTGAATCCGGACGGAATTCAATTCCAATTTCTGTACCATTTGGAAAGGTCTCTATTAGCATTACGAATAGCTTAGCAATTACACTTGAGAGTAATGACCTCGATACTTTTATATCGATCAAAGTTATTAACAGTGGTGCATATCGAACATGTTTACGCGATGCTCTCAGTTACAGGGATAATAAGAATTCTCTTATTACACTAAATCGGCTGCGTATTTTGTCCTGGTAGATACAATTGGTTGAAAGAGTACAACGATGTGCAATGATTGCCTTTTAGTTATTTTAGTCTAGATGTGAATGGACATTTGAATGGAGCGTGATTTCAACATACAACCATCCAAATTGATAACACTGAATTTGTACTAATTTAAAATGTCCTACCAAATCCAAGCAACACAACATTTGAATCCGGAATCACATAATTAAAACTGAACTTTACATCGTGCGTTGAAATACATTAACCCACCCTTCGAATTTGTGTGATGGTTGTTCACGTAACACGTGAGCGAGCAGTCTGTTACTAATCTGGTAATCCAGATTCGCACCTATTGCGCGAACAGTTCCGTTTTAGCGGCGCAACATGACGGTTCCGCCGCGTGACGCGATATTCGGAGGTGTGATTGAGCTGGCGCTTGTACTAGAACAGTATACACACGTGTATATTATAACCAGCAGGAAGTTATGTTTTTGTTTGTTTTCCTTTATTGCACCTTCCCACTAGCAAACACCTGTTACCGAACAAATCAACCGACATCAGCACGCACAAACGAGCACACGCTTTCACAACCTCACAGATGTTGGGTTAACCGTCCCATTTTAATGATCACCGAAACCCGTTCAGACAACCTAGATAATTTCGGTAAACCGGTTAACCGTTTCTAGTTAAAATGTGAAGACATGAATGATAAATTCGGTAAATCCGTAGCCATGAGTTGATTCGTTCGTTTTATATGATTTCAAGTTAACATTCTAACGGTGATGAAATTCATAAGTGCATAAGGACACTATGCTATTTCACATATCGTAACAAGTGTGCATGCATGCAAAGTTTTGTACTTCGACTTATATTAAACATGTGCTATTCAAATTATGTGCTGTTTGTTAGAAATGTATGCTATTCTCATCAAGTGAAATAAAGTGTGCGAATATTTATTTTAAAAAATTAACTCATTCTTCCTGGCTATCACATATTTCGCAATTAGCACACACTGCTGCTCGTGCGGTCTCGGTTTTCGTATTGCTATTCCGCATATTTTGCATGTGGAAACGATAAACCGGTTCACTGTGAATGGAAACCGTGATAATTTCGATTGATGGGTTAACCGAAAATTCGACAAAATCATAAACCGTTAACCGATAAATGAAAATGCATCGGTAATTGCATTCCCTAGTACACACACGCACTAATACCCGAAACCATTGACGCGCAGACCCACTGACAGCAACAGGCCGCACATTCGCGTGTATGATGTTCGTGTGTGTGGGGGGGAGCTCAGCTCATACCTTTTACGGTTATTTGCTCCGTGTTTATTGAACATTCACCTGTTTGGTCGTATATTGCCGCCAAACATGTGATGCCAATACGTTCACGTGTATCTGTATACTATACATAGAACAATGTGTCGCATTTTTGTGAGTGGGTAATACAAAAACGAAAAACTCACTTAACATTAATTAGGTGTGCGTGTGCCCGTGAACCTGCGTGTGCAATGTGCACGAAAAACACTCTGGGTAATTGATTCGAACACACATAGGAATTGAGGCAGCATGAGCGCACGAGAGCGAAAAAAAAACTGAACACAACATCGTTCACCGTACATGAACCGAACCTCTTTCAGGCTTTTAATATTCAATTGCCATTCATTCTGGATTCACCGGTCTGGCCTTTATCTATGCTATTCTTGAAGCTCTGTTCTGCGGGACACGCGCCGACAACGACGACGACGACCAGCAAACGCTGACGCAGGCGGACGACATTGAAACATCCCTGAAATCCTCTCTCACGCCGGCGCAAGATCGTCTCATTACACGCATTGCATTATACATCATGTTCTACATTACACGTGTAGTACAATGTACAGTTTATCCCATAATAATGTGAACTCGAATTAAGTGCAACTATAATCGCGAACAATATAATTGGCATATTTCATTACAATTTTCCGCAAATCAAAGAGGTTCAATGATTGTTCGTTTGTGTTTTGGCTTTCGGCACTACAACGATTTTATCTGATTGATGAATTCGTTTTCAATTTTTTATTCTATAGCAGTAGTGTAGAATCCTGGCTAGAGTTATGCAACGAAAGTATCTTACCATAAATCATGGACTAATTTCGAACTAACTTTAAAATATACATAACTTATTGTCAATCCTATTTTCAATTCCATTTCAGTGAGTACAACATTTTACTCCGACGCTTACGACGATGCTAGCAAATCTGGCAATGCATTTTTTAAAATTGGGAACAAAGTAAAACTTTCAAGAGATGATTTATCCGCCGACCAACATTTTTTCTATATCGAAATCGTTCGCATTCTAGGAGAAAATACTTTGAACAAAAGCGATTTAATCTGAATGCTTAATTCACACTAGTTTGGCAGCAGAAATATACATTTTCTAATGGAAACATGTCCGAAATCGTTATTAGACATAAAGAGAGCCTGCAGTGCGAACAATTTTAGATACATTGGCCAATTAAGTCTACATATTTGTAATAAAATAAGTGGGTGTATCAGTCGAACTCAGTGCGACTCGAGTGAATGATGAATCTGACTATCAAGGGTTGAACATATTTTGTCTATGAGGAACACAGATTTTCATTCACACCAATGTTTATTTCGACGTGCAGTTCAGTGTTCAGTATAGTTCCTGAAAGGTTCCACTGTATACACATTCAAAGCAAATGTGCTTCATGTGCAACCATGCTATGTAGCCAGCCCATTCCGCCCATTCGTCGCCCAACTGAAGCCGGGAACGGGGTGGACGCGAGTAACGATATAATTTATGAGTCGAGCATAAATTATGCTCCGAAACCAAAAAGCGTCAAAAGTTGCCGCAGCTACACGCGCCACTCACACACACTCACAGCACACCACCACCACTCACATACAAAGAACCCACGCCACCAAAACCCGATCACTCAATTTTCGATGGAGCAGTAGGCGCATCAGTGGCTCTGCTGATGCCGTCCATCGGCGATATTATATTTTACGGAACGAATCACGCTGGTGCTAATTTGTCTGTGATGCTCCTGATTATAAATTTAATGTGACGTTCTTTTGAAATGCGTTTGACGAGATTTGCTCTGATAAGCGTGAGTGGAGTTTTGTTCTACGGTTCGCTTCACATTCATGAATATTATCGTACTAATAATTAAGTAACCAATTAAATCATTGAATCATGTTACTGCTATACAAGATCATTCACAAGTTGAACCAATTCCGACGAACACCCAACGGACACCCAGTTGAAACATCAACATTTCAGAGGACTGTGATCTGTCAAACGACCTTCGTCTCGCTCCAGTGTATTGTCAATCATCCTAAGTGTATATTTGGATTTCGTACAGAACATGTCACACGGAGATAATAGAAATTCCAACGAATGTTACCTCCTATCATATTCTACAACTCCGACCAAGTCCCAATGGGTTGGAGTTGGAACGTTGAACCGGCGGAGGAGCGTGCATGCGAGCATGCAATCCACCAAACATTTGTATTTCGATTAAATCCGGGCAAGCGCAATCATTACACGATTCAACGACTGTGCTCAATCTACCTATTGAGTGCGTGCTATATACGCACGAAAAAGAAAGGGTCAATCGGAACATACAAGCAGGGTTATCGGTTTGTTCGACTCGGGTGCTCCTCGGCTGCGCAACTGGATCGTCATTAATTCCAGTCAGTGGGCAACGACGAACACGATCCCGTCCCCGTCCTTGTGCGAGGGACATGTTTAACTGTAATGGGCTCCTCGCTTTAGATGCAGTCAACGACTTTAAGACGGTCAGCATGCCACAATTTCAAAGTTCAAATATATATTCGCTGTTCGCTGCTGAATTTCAATGATGGTGCCTTGGGGTGTCGTCGTCGTCGTCGTCTACTGAACGGGGCGCAAAATATTAATTCTGTATCATTATAGGCATGCCCTCCAGATGTAATTATAAAGGTTCGCCTTTGGCCGAATGCATTAGAATGGTGATGGTATACACGATTGGTGTGTGCTTTGGGTCGGTCTTCAGCACACCAATCGCGCGTATACCACGACTGATTTGCATTATGTGCGAATTGGAAATTGTGGTTGCACGAATTTGTATTATTATTGAACATCACTCTCTATCATTAAACACACCTTCGGGCCAAATGGCTGGACTGAAATGCTTCGGAGCTTGTGAACATTTGCACAGCTATGCTTGCTATGCAATTGAACGAGTTCGTATAAATTGCAAAACATGCAGAGAATCCCGATCAGTACTCGGTGCTTGGCCAATGTTCGACGAATAAAATCTGCTGCAGGTGAGCGTTTCTGAATAGATTCTAGTTGTGATTGAATTATTCCCTCAGTTAAAGTTCAAATATATTCGATGTTCGCTGCTGAATTGCAGAATCGAATATTCGGAACGTAACGTTTTTTGGCAGTTGTATGAAACGTTGTATTACATTACGGATTTATCTACGCTGAATGGCTATGGGCATAAATGAGAAAAGCATGATAGAATTATTAAGGGTTGAAAATAACGCCTTACCATATTCCTCGCCAAATCTAATGACTCTAGAGTAATTTCACGCAAGAAATGAGTCTACTGATTCGGATATATGAAGTATCGTTTTCAAACATGATTTCCATTGCGAATACAAACAATTATGGTATTTTTTTTAGGAAAACTGTTTTGTTTTGTTAATGTCGCTAATTACTCTTTCATGGAACGTCCCATATGAGACTCAATATAATTTGATATACGACTTCTTTGCCGATCTGCACAATATTGCATACCATTCGAAAAAAAACACCTTTCATCTAAACAACCGAACTTGTTTCATGAATAAAAATGACCATGATAAAAACGACATCAAAACGCCATTGCCCAGACACTTGTATCAATAATTTCTGATCCAGCTGCTGCTAACGCGTGCAATATTATCGCGCTGAGATATGAGATTCCACTTTCATAAGCATAAGCACTCACGAACAGCGTGAATAGCCGCAGTTTCTTCTATGAATGGACCAATCCAAACTTTTCCATATGAACTACGTGCTCAGAAGTTGCGTGCGATGTTTCATGTGCTCTCTGAATGTGATGGCTGCGCGTAATCGCAAACATCAACGATGATTAATCAGGATCATTGACTATGCGTTAGGGCAAATTGTTTTCGCATATCAGCGACCGAATGTTCTCAGATTGTTATCTTGTATTCTATTACATTGCATGCGTGTGTATGTGAGGTGCGATAATTACGCACTATTCGGAATTCGGAGTACAAACAAACAGTGTATGATTATGGCTTGAGGCCTCCCCCGTTCCGCCCTCGTAACGTCTGCCGTCGACAGCAGCCGGCACCAGCGTCGGAACTATCGAAACGCCCACACATTCGTTGCGCGGATGAACATTCGTAGTAGGCCATGTAATTAAAAAGCATAACCGGTTATTTTCGCCAAAGGCCTACAATTATTCGGCAAAATACACACACCCAAAAGCCATTAATTGTGTGCTCCACACAAAGGGCGAAGAACATGAGAATCATGCTTCGAGATAACCAGCTAGCCACCCGCGTCATCCGACATCCATTCGTCTAGCCGCAGTCACATCAGCAAGATGAGCAACCAAACGCTGGGCACTCCGCGCGTCGCTCGCGTCATGCTATTCTTTCTGCGCGCCTTCGGCCTCTGGAATCCATCTTCCAGCTGGCCGTATCGCATCTACTCGTACACGCTGCACCTGATCTTTTCGCTGCTCTACGTGCTCAGTCTGGTCGTTGGCATTTTCGGGCTGCACACCAGCAACGCGCTGATCAGTGCCAGTGCGATGACCTGCACGCTGGTCGCGCTGAACGTCAAAGTGATGAATTTGTACAGCAACAACCGACGTATCCGGGCGTGCCTGCACGAGATCGCCGAGTTCCCGTTGCGAGATGAAGACGACGACGATGCCAAGCAGGCTGGCCGAGGTGAGGTCGTTGGATTCCTTGCATTCTGACTTAGATTGATGCTATATTTATTTTAGCTATTGGTGTCCAATGATTTACGTACTAATTTGGCAGTTATAGCTTTGATGCACGAGTATGCCTGAAAACGGACTTCACTTGTTGTGCTCTATTTCGATAAACTTATGTTATCGTCTTATGGTTTTGCGGGGCCCTTGCAGATGATCTATTGGTGACCCAAAAATGTTAGGCCTTGAAAATAACTATAATTTCCAAACACTCATGTTTGTTTTCCTTCTTCTTTTTTTTCCGCACAATATTTTGTTCAATACGCAGTTGTTGTTTTCTAAGCCACAAAGGGGGACTGCAATCTTTGAAATTACAAAAATGATTATTTCAAGACGCGGGGTCTGACTGTTTTAGAAAACATGTACAAAATACTTCATATGCGAAGTCCCGCGTTGCTTGAGCGAAGAAACATTAGAGAAGATGCCCCTGCAATCGGACAATCGCTAAATTAAAAAATCGAAACAAAAATATAGATGGAATGGCCCGACTTTGATGCCCTTAGGAACATGGCTTAATATTGTCGATTCACGCTTATTCTCGAAAGCACGATTTTTCAACTTCAAATAGTTATAGCTGATTTTGTAAAAGTGGCATTTTCTCCAAATATTTATTTTTGTTTTTTTTACACGTAATGGCCTTAAAAAATGTTGACAAATAATTTTAAGCTTTATGTGCTTGGACATATAATGTCCAATACGAATCTGGTTTCAGATTTGTATACAGTTTATTTTCAATCGTGATACTTGAGAAACAATGTTCTCTAAGCTTGAAGAACCATACATGAGTTGATATAATTTGATTGTTTCCTAAATACATATGTCGAATATCGTGTAACGCAGGCTTACGAAAAGAATGTCCGATTGAAGGGGCACACTTTTAGAAACAACGTAATAACATGCCTTGGGTTTTGCGATCCTAGCCAAGTGCCGTTAATTTATTGAAAAGAAAACGTTTTATTGACAGAAGGTGGGGAGGCAAATAAGATTCAAAAATCGATTGGAAAATACCACGTCAACGGGTGTTCTACGAAATGTGTCCAATTGTAGGGGCATCTACTCTACTAATAAAGGTTTGCGATTTCCCAAAACAATACTATTTACTTATTATGCGACAAGCGGGAATTAGTATAATTTTTTAGGAGCATATTTTGAAGAAGTAAAAAGACCCTCCTCAATCGAGCCAAAACGGTCTCCCCGGAGTGGTCTTCTGTACTTGCTAAAAGAAGTTCATACTACATTCACTAAAAGTTAGACCCTAGACCTCTAGACCTTTTCCGATAACTTTTTCCCGATTTTTAAGTCACTATTTCGCAGTCCTAAAACGTACCGTTCTAGATCCTAAAGACCGTCGTAGCCTTGGTGCTTCCGATGGCCTGCAGACCAGCAGCGAGCGCCACATCGTCGCCGGCAGCGTCCGGCTGTTCAGCACGGTGGCCGCCGGCCTGTACGTGATGGGCAACACGGCCGGCGCCAGCCAGTATGTGGCCGCCTATGTGGCGGGCGCTCCGCCATTCGCCGCCTGGTATCCGGGCGGCGGTGCCGTGCATCCGATGTTCTGGTACTGGTACCAGGTCTCCGGCATGCTGATGCTGAGCAACCTGAACATGACGATGGAGCTGTTCCCCAGCTACCTGATGTACATGCTCAGCGTGCAGCTGCGGCTGCTGGGCGACCGGATGCGCCGGCTGGGCGCCGGAGTGCGGCTGCGCGGCCGCTTCGAGGCGGCCGCCGAGTCGGAGGAGCAGCGGAGCGTGCGGCGCGAGCTGATCGAGTGCATCCGGACGCATCAGCGGATTCTGGGCGGTTTGGAGGCCGTTCAGTCCGGATTCACGGTGGGGTTTTTTGCACAGATCACGGCGAGTGCGGCGATCGTGTGTGCGATGGCGGTGCAGCTGACTATCGTGAGTGGTGGTGGTGGATCGGGGGTTAAATGAGAGAATAGGAGAACAAATATTGTTCATTGACAAGTTGACCATATTTGTATCTTGAGACGCATAATAATTTAATTCAGAGATAGAAATATTTTAAATAATTTAATTAAGATGTTGCAATCAAAATTGACCATCGCCAACCGGATAAAAACTTCAGTCTGGAGAGGATTTTGGTAAGGCCTTACAATAATCCATTATTCCAAGTATAGCCCCATTGATTTTGAAGGAACAGTTAATCACAATATATCATGTAGGGTAAGGTGGGGCAAGTTTTGCCCAAAAAGTTTGACAATCTCCCACGTCTGCGATTTTGAATCAATTTCGAAATGGTAAAATGCACTTACCAAAATCCTCTCCAGACTGAAGTTTTGATCCGGTTGGCGATTGTCAATTTTGATTGCAACATCTTAATTAGATTATTTAAAATATTTCTATCTCTCAATTAAATTATTATGCGTCTCAAGATGAAAATACGGTCAACTTGTCAATGAACAATATCTGTTCTCCTATTCTTTCATTTAACCCTCGATCCACCAC
>JANTBZ010046955.1:0-11092 GCA_024741255.1 Exechia fusca
CGCATTGCTGGCGGATCCGCCAAAAAAGAAGGCCGTTGCCGTTGGATTTGCTATCGGACAGCGTCATCATCGAATGGCCGCCACCACATCCAACCCGCGGGAGCCGCTGGTGCCGACCATCAACTTCTCTATGGTGTGTCCCGGTGTCTACCGGAGCGGGTATCCGACCAAGAAGAACTATCCCTTCCTCTGCGCGCTGCGCCTGCGCAGTATCCTGTACCTGTGCCCGGAGGACTATGCGGAGAGCAACCTCAAGTTCTGTGAGGAGAACGGCATTCATGTCCTGCGCTTCCCGACAGAAGGAAACAAGGAGCCCTTCCATGACATCTCCGAGCCGCTCATGCACCGCATCCTTGGCGCCATCTGCGACACACGCAACCTACCTCTGCTTATACACTGTAACAAGGGCAAGCATCGCACTGGGACCGTCGTGGCGTGTCTCCGACACCTGCAGGCTTGGTCGTTGGTCTCCATCTTTGAGGAGTACAAGCGCTTCGCCACCGACAAGGCCCGCGTCGGGGATCAGCAATACGTGGAGCTGTACCACCCCATCGTGAAGCTGAGTCCGCCGTTTGTGGCAGCCTGGGCGGCCGGCACACGAATTCCCGCCACGAGCGGTGCCGCCGCTGCTCGACGTCGACATTGCAGCCGAAAACAATTTGTACAGTGTATAATTGGGTGGTGTCGTCGCGCCGCTTGCATGCGTTCCGTTGTCTCGGCTGCGGGTGGAATTTCCATGGTGGTGTGGGTGGCTGGTGTTGTGCTTGTGAATGTTGGCGAGTGTGCCACGTGGGTGAGTGTGTCATCGCACACCGAACCCAAACAGCGAGTGCACTCTGAACACGCGACACAGAGTCGCGTGCTGACATCGCGTTTGAGCTCATCGTGCATCGCATCGCTCGCACAACATTGACTAATCGATTTCGCAGTTTACAACTTTGTAACGGGCGCCGCCGCCACACACGGCGGCGCCACATGGCCGAGCGGGCGCGGGTTTTGTGTGTCAATGCGTGAGTGGTGCGTCGTCGGCTGTCAGCGCGCGCGTGCAAGAATGAAAGCGAATTCGGGTGGTTGGGATTTTCGGATGATTGTGTTTTGCTGTTGCTGCTTGCTGCTGCTGCTTTTGTGCCCCCGGTTGGAGTATGAATAATCGTTTCAGGCTGTCAGGCTGGCAATCTTGAAGTGCGTGTGCGTGGTGAGTGCTTGCGAGGGGGTGCCAAAGAACAATCATAGAATGCGTACTTCCGTGCACACACGCACACATTTATCCCACTCTATGTCATCGGTGCGAGCGCACGGAACTGAATCACACACACACACACACACACACGAGCTGCCATCGTCTATCCGATAACAACGAGCGATGTTTTGCCGTCGTGTTCCAAAGTGTATTTTGCTCTGTATGCGTGTTGTGTGTTTGTGTTTGGCTGCCTGTCATGCTGTGCGTGCGTGCCTGCTCGGCACAGTGTTTGCATAATTGAATTATACATATACCAACCACCACACACATATATATATTTCTATCCAGCCTCGGCGACATGAGTGGCTTCGTCCGGTGAATACTCTCAGCGTGCACAATAGAAACGAGTGCACACTCGCACGCCAGCAGCATAATACACACGCCAGCACGACGACGTCGACGCTGAAGCTTAGATAGTGGAGTTTGTGTGTGAGGTGGTTTGGGGGTGGTGCCGCACGTTAATCGACGTTAAGTTCAGGCTGTACGAGGCAACAGCAATGAGCAGCACAACATCGCCGGTACTATTGTTGCTGCTGCCGTCGTCGCCGTCGTCTCCGTCGCTGTCGTGAATCACCGGAGCGCCGGTGTGCGTCGGTATTTTCCGGTAAGTAGTAGCGAAAGCCTCCGCGCTGCTGCCTCTCTGCTCTGCCTCTGTGGGTTATCAGTGCTACGAGCTCTAGTTAGTATTTATGTTTCTGTCGACGGCGGACGCGGTGTCGGTGTCTGCGCCGGAAAACTCCATCGGCCTCCAACCGGCGGTCCGACCGACCGACACACAGCATTATAATTAATCATGAGCAAATAACCCGTCGCGCGGCAGAGCCGTGTGTTGGGCTGGGATTCCGTATGATTTTCCATTTATAATGTACGCGAGTGCGGCGCGTCGTCGTGTGTTGCTAAGTGCTCGTGCCGTGCTCGTTGGAAATTCGCTCATGCGAAATTCGGTAAAATGTTCGCATAATTTAACGCGCTTGTTGCGAGTTTGGCGGCGGTGGCGGCAGCAGAGGCTGCGCACCGACAACATATGCCGTGTAAAATGTGGCACACATGCGCGTACGCCAATGGTGCGCTGTTGTTCGTTTGACTGTGCATGTGTGTGCGTGTGTGTGGGCCTACATCGTACAACATATATCAACGCACGGGTCGCCCGCGACAAGCCCAATTATCGCGCAGGAGCGCACGCACACATGCACACACGAGCACACACGTTGAACACGCATTAGCCGGTTCGGTCGGTTTGTTCGGCTCGCTCTGTGTGTGTTTGTGTGTAAATCGTGTAGTATTATGTGTGGCAGTTTTTTCCACATCCGTTTGTTGGTTCCGGTTGGTTAGCGAAATAACGTTCGTTCTGGGCGGAAAAAAACTCGAATATCCTTGTGAATCGGATGTATATTTTTTGAAATGCAAATACGCGTATAAATTGGTTCATCAGTCGACTGCTAAAAAACGTGATATTGATATTTTCGCATTGAATTCCGGAGTAAGCAGAAATAATGGGATGTTATTATGTTCGGTCATTGAGTTTATATCTAGCAATAATATTAAGGCAAACGCAGAACTGTATTATTTATTTTCGAACCAACCCACCCGAATGCAGCTGCCATTGCAGCCAAATGCGACGAAATTGTGCGCAATTCGTTGGCGTACGCGCGTGTTTGTTGCGATTGCATTTGCAATTGAAATGCACGGGCCATTTTTTCCGCCACTCAACACATGGCGTTAGCGTAATTGTGTGTCAGCTGAACCGCATATTATTTCGGAACAAACACATTTGTCGGCACGCGGCTCGCGGGTACATAAACACACGTTTTATGCCATGTGATTATTTGTCTCAGGCTAGTTTGCTGTAATTTGTGTATTTATAGTATTCGATTCGAACGCGACAACTGCGCGTTCTATTGATCGACATACATTCGGCATTGTTCGTACTATACACAATAATATGTGTGTAACACAAATCACTCTCCAGCCCAACTGGCACGCGGGATAGCGAAACTTTTAATTAATTTATTCAACATCACATTTAGTGGGCATTGTTCGTGAGAGTGTGCGGCGTCACGTGAACGTATGCGCGCGGTGCAGTCGCGCAATGTCCCTGTGTGTGTGTGAGCGGCAGCAGCAGCGTCTGCTTCCTTTCCGCACTCGGCTGGACACGCGCGCGCCCGGCAAAAGATTAATCAAAAGAAGAGCATTCCGCCATTATGAGACGAGGGGGCGGCTGGGGCGTGAAGACGGGCGATGCGAATTGCTGTGTGCGGGCAGACATATCAAACAATTGGGAAGTATAACGTTTGAAGATTGGATACAACCAACAGTTTTTATCTTCAATAAGTTGAGAATAACGAATAGTTTATTCAAAAGACATGTGCCGATCGTCGTTATGATTACGTTTCATTTGTAAATAATAGGGATATTTGGTAAAGAGTCATTAAATTAAATAATGTTTATATATATTTGCGTAGATTCGTTTAATGTAATATAGTGTATTCGTAGACATCTATCATAATTGAAAAAAACATTGATTTCGGCTTAAAATACTACGGGGTCTGCAGAGTTCGTTACACTTTTCTTTTGCGGGAAGTGTCTGCCGAACGCGTTGTTATAACACAATAGGTAGAGGCTTATTTTGAAGGTTTGAATAGCTGCTACAAAAGGCGAGAACACAATTCGAATGTTCATGGTATCGTCTGGTTTTTCATTGCCTTCAAAGATGTCGTCGCACGTGCCTAAATAAGTGCCTACACAGACATTGCTCTTGTACTTCTTCAATATTACCAACAAATATAATTCACTTCAATTATGTTAATAATGTCGGTGCTCATCAGGATTTAGAAAAAATAATAACTGAAAAATCCAGGGGTTATCGATGGTTGTTTTATGTTACGTATCTCAGCCAACAGCTTGATCTCATTGAAAATAAGTTCTACTATACCTTTCTAGTACAAATCACCTGAATAGGATTTGTACTGAAATGTGTGTCCCAAATGGTTCAACAATTCACCGACCTTATGGGACTTACAAGAGTTGACCGAAAATACAAGCGGTAAACTTCTCATACATGCATTCATGAAATGTAAAAAAATTAGATCGATGAGTCTCGCCCTTGCGGAACACTGCTTAGTTTTTTATGAAATCAATGGAATATAACTTGTGGGCAGGTTTGCCACAATGAACCGAGAATTCTTAGGGCCAGAAGCCTGAAAAAGAAAAAAATGATGCCTGAGAAGTATAGCTAGCTATTCATGGAAAACCCAATCGACTATATGGACCGTTCTCAGTGGCAAGGCTTTATTTATAATGGAACATGTGTAACTTAACTAAGCAAAAACCCCTAGTAATTGATTTTCTGTAGGAAACAAATCCAACTCTTTTTGAAAACCATTTTTTTAAAGTCTGTATGTGTGTGCTCCTGTACTCCGCGCGCACTCGCTCTAACCGCCAACAATAGAACAATGAATAAAACTTCGCATTATAGTTCCGACACAAATGGCCGACGACGAGGTGGGCTTTGGCTGGCTGGCTGGTTTGTCTGGTTCCTGGTATGAGGTGAGATGGACGTGTGTGGGTGGCGAGTTGGTCGGGATTTTTTTTCCGCCCGCCCGTCCGCCTGTGCCAGCAAAACGACGACGAACGACGACGACGGCGGACGAGAGCGGGCACGTGTTCTTTGTGGTTGTCAGAATGCCAGAACGCGTGTGCCAGCGCCAGAGCCGGAGAGAGTGCCATTGCCAGCCTGTATGTGTTTGTGTGTGTGCGTGTGTGTGTATGAGTGCGGCTGGCATACGTGCAAACGTTGTGTCGTGAGTGTGAGTGAGTATAGGAATTCGGAACATTCATTTGAATGTTCGTTCGGTTGCTGGCGTCGGGCAGACACACACACACGTAATTAGTACAAATGTGCATGTGCGGTGTGTTTTTTCCGCACAGCCGACGACCGACGGTCGTTTTTGCACTCGAAATCATATTCATTGCGCGTACGTGAACACGTGTGGACTTTTGCGCGCGCTGTTTTTCGCGCACGCGCGCGCAGCATGGAATATATGATTGCGCGAGGATGCCCGCTCGAACTCGGCGAATGGCGAAAATTGTCTGCCTGGGAGCGCCGGAGCGCGCGCCCGTAATGCGATGGAATTTATGTATGAATTTCCACACATATCTCGTCGCGGTACACTGTTTGACAGGGTGGCCTCGCTCGAGGTGCAAGTGTTCGCAGGATCATGACAGACAGGTTTGTAGCCCGGAAGTGTAGGGTGAGCATCATTTCAGAGTGTGAAATTATAATTCTAGGAATCTGTACATTCAACATCGATCTACGAACATATGAAAATACGAATTACTACATGGTTCATTAGGTCCCGGAAAAAGTGATGAAAACATAGTGATGAACACTTTATATGATCCTCTACATAGTCTCCTTCAAGCCCGATAGTCGAAATCCAGCGATCCTGTAGTGGAATTCGATAAGCATATTTACATCGTTCAAGCATCGAAACAGACATGCTGCCAGTTTGTCGTGGTCACTGAGGGCCAAATACGAAGAGAAAAAAAACCGTGAATGAGACCATATAATGGTTATTATTAACCATTATAATGGTTATTTTGTCGATTTTGGTCGATTGTGAGATTTTGCTGAATTTGTCTCGATTGCTCAAAACCTATGCAATTTCCGAAAAAAATCATTTCAATACGGTATCAGGAATCTCAAGCATTCTAACTGTTCGGTTTCCGAAATTAGTGGTGGACTTATTGTTTTTTTTTGTCAGTAATATATATTGACACATTCAGACGTCATCGACTTTGGTGCCCAAGTGGCCAGTACGGAATTTTGGAAAACTATTTGGAAATGTGTTTTCTCCTGGGGACAAACCTGGATCACACGTAATAAATCATGTTTCGGCTCCATCCGCACTTTTACCCATGAAAAAGCAGTGCTACAACATAAAACAAAATTCCCTCGTCTCTATCTTTCGTATATGCCGCGACCGCCAACCGCCAACCGCGAGTTACAATAAACGGCATAACTTTAAAACTACTACATTAAATGTCATGACAATTTCACATTCCTTATTTAAATGTTGGCACTTCCGGAAAATGTTTAGAGTTGCCCCAGAACACCGATTTTTCCGGGACAGCATGAACCATGTAGTATGCTCAATACATGATTCGTACCTTGATCATTTTGGCCCTCATGATTATAAATTTATCATATTTTCGACGATGTTTTTATACGTACAATCTGCACTTTACGACATACCATCAACACACTCACACACTGCACGATTATCGTCGTCGTCGTCGGAGTAGCGAGAAAAATACATCCATGCTCTCATGCATAATGGAACACGCCGTTCGTCGCCGTCGTTCGTGTGCCGTCTGTTATTCGACAAAGCGGCACGCGACATCCTTCATTACAAGGACCGACCGACTGGCTGGCTGGCTGACTGGCAGAACCATAGCATAGCGCGCGACTGACGGCGCTAATATCGTAGTCGTCGTTGGCGTCGTCGTCACTCGAACATCATAGTACAGAAAAAACAGACGCCTCGTTGAGCATTTGTCTCGCTCCGACGACGACTTCGGCAGCGAGCCACACACAGCATGTGTTTTATTCGTTATTCGTGTGCGAGTGTGTGTGTGTGTGTGCAGCGCGGCACAACGATTACATTATCCATTTGTAACGATGACGCCGTTCGTCGACGGTCCGATGACACCACTTTCGGGCGGCGGCGTTCTTGTCGGGGGCAGCGTTTGCACAAGCTCTAATATGTCAGTTCAATGTTCAATTGTAGCTATTCGAAAATGATAAAGATCAGAGACCGTGTTCTATGCAGTTTATGTAGTTTATAACCAATAAGAGCATATGAAACAATTATAAATGTTCGCGAGTTTTACGCCATAGACAGCTATGTAATATTTTATTTAGTAAATAAATGGCGAAAAAGTATAGAACACATTTTCGTACAATCCAAAAGTATTTTTTTTCCAGTTATTTTGATATCTAATTTTTCCCGAAGCCTTACTCCTTGAAATTTCAACCTTATTTGCAACTTTTCGAAAATCACAGTCACAAAACATCAAGTAAATTCCTAATCAGTTCCATCCAAAAGCATAAGCAAACATCTATCTTTAATGCATCGCTTTAAAATAACACACTGTCCATGTGCACATTTATTAGCGCGTAGCAATCAAACACTCGCCGCCAGCCGCTCTCGTGTGTGTGTGTGTGCGCATAATGTGTGTTGAACCGTATTTGCGCTCGTTGCACCAATTAAAGTGTCATTAGTCCTCGGGCCGGTCGACGGTCGGCCGGCCGGCCCGTAATCCGCGGCCGAAATCTCTGGCCAAGTGCGCCGCTCATGAAATTCCCCAAACGAGCCGACGACGACCAGCTAAACGAGAGCCAACGACCGGCGCGCGGACGCGCGTTATCAGCAGTGCCGCCACGTTTTGTGGTCCATATTGTGCGGATTGGCGCACGCTCGCTCGCTTGAACTGCTATACATAAGGGTGTGTCATTTCATGCCTTTTTGCCTGAACAAAAGTGGCCGAATATATATATCACAAAACATTTGAACATTCTTTTAAATCGAATATGCAGATGAATTTCTTAAATTTGTTATGCAATTTATCTTGCTCCAAAATGTATGTTTTCATGTTGAAATTTGTGAAATAATCGAAGTATTCTATAAGGAGGTTGAATTAATGTTGAAGGTTTTTCTTCGTACTTTGAGGCTTTATTGATGAAACATGGTTACAAATCGATTATCCAAAGTATTGTCCATCGTCAGCCACTACTTGTTCCCATCTTTCGGTCAATTTTTGGATACCAGCTCGGAAGAACCATACGTCTTTTGATACGATCCATGTATCGATCCATTTTTGGCTTCCTCGTAAGATGTGAAGTGCTGGTCAGTCAAGCCATGTGTATTTTATCAGCAGTATTGCCAAGTAGATTTTGACGGGTTTATCGTGATGAGGACGAGCGTTGTCGTTGTTATGTTGAAAAATTACTTTGTAATCGAATTTCAGCCATTTTTTCTGCAATGCCTGGCTCAAGACTTC
The DNA here is from genome assembly GCA_024741255.1 of Exechia fusca. Classification (NCBI taxonomy): domain Eukaryota; kingdom Metazoa; phylum Arthropoda; class Insecta; order Diptera; family Mycetophilidae; genus Exechia; species Exechia fusca. Next base: position 8,303 of record JANTBZ010046955.1, read on the forward strand.
CCCGGTGATTGTTTCGTTCGGTTTGAGAAGCTCATAATGAATCATACCCAGCTGATCCCACCAAATACAGAGAAAGATAGAGCTTATATCCATTTTAATTCGGTCTTGGTGTTGATTACGATGTGTGGCAGGCAGTGGCGTAGCCAGCTTTTTGCTCTGGGGGGTGTTATTGGATTTTCTGAAAGCATAACTTCTTGGGAACCATAAAATTATTCACGAATTCAACATGGAACATATTCAGTATAGTATTACTATGATTTCTTGAATGTATTTTTCGACGATAAGTTCGTTGTTTCTAAATATTTGTTCTTTCTTTCAACAAAGATCAACCCTCAGCATTTCTCGAGTACTAATTCTATGAAACGGCCCGAAGGGCCGAGATTTGTTTATTGGATATCGAGGCATATTATACAAATTTAACAAAAAATAAAGTCCGTGTCTAATGCAGGGTTGAATCATAGTCATTGATATGATGTTTTTATAATTATAGTTTCATCAAAAATGGACGAAACAATATTGAATGCATTGTAGAACCGACCCGAGAGCCGAGATAATTTTAGTTGTTCATATGAAATTCTAGTGCACTAGACCGCCTGCAGGCGGACCCCACATCATGGGCTCCAGTTCGAACACCTTGACTTTGTCTCAAGACATTTTTATGTTGCTTTTAGTTGATAGAAGCCCCAAAAATGTACAATCAACTTGATTACGTAGTATTTTCGGTCCGAACTACATACTAATATTTGACGAAATTAAAGTTATTTGTAAACCGTTATTTGTAAACCGTTCATTTCATACACATTTTAAATATAGAAACGATTTGTTCAAGGTCTGGTGGGTGTTCAAACTTGGATAATGTCGTTCAGTTGTCGCTAATATCAACTTGATCAACAATTTTCATATGTTGAAAGTTTTGAACTATTAATTTTTCACTCGACATGGGAACTGATCCCGGAGCTCAGGGGGTGTTAAACACCCGAAAACACCTACCTGGCTACGCCACTGCATGGGATGCGCAAATTCGCCCGTGCGCCAGTTCGCCCCGTCTCCCCATATTATAATATCTCTTGTTGTTGGCGTGACGATGGGCGATAGATGCTTTCTTGATCTTGAAAGGGGCGACGCCAGCGAATGTAAGTTGCAACCCCATTTTCCACAAATGCACTAGCAACACTGCGACGGCAAAACGTTCGCACGCACCCGGCAACAGGCGTGTTGGAATACATTTTGCGTGCATTATAATGCACGTTGTCGTCATCCGGGTCGTTCAAGGGTTGATGACACACACAGGCACTCACACGCACACATCGGCTTTCTTCTTCTTCGTGCCAACGTGTGATGTGACGGTGGCGATAAAAACCCGGTTGCGAACAAATAGATACCGCACAGTATACGCCTCAAGACCAAGACCGCAAACACACGTACGCACTAACACGGTTTATTCGCACATGCAGTTCACTGACCTTACTCAATGCGCACGGCATATATTATTTCTATCAAAGAACTTGAGGGCCTGAACAGTTTCTTATATGACCCTAACATATACAGTGGTACAAACATACATATTTTTGAGTTTGTTGTAATATAAAGGACTTGTGCATATAGTTTCATTCAATCATAAATCCTGTCCTTCGAACCGTAGACGAAATACGATTTCTGGAATGCTGAGAAATATTCCATCTCACTTCCCATACCAAAAATACGCATTCCGTAATGCATAATTACAATTTATTTTGGAATACAACGATAGAACCAATTTTTACAGGTGAATACTAAGCCAGTGGGGATATTTTATGATGGACTGTATTTATCTGGTGGTGATGAGAACGTTATATTCAAAAATGACAACACACACATTTCGACTAGCGTCAAGTAAGTCTATCTGGTCCGGAATTGATGATGCCGCTAGTCGATGCGAACATACCCACGTTAGAACACGCGCACATGATGTTTGCCCGATCGAGAGGCGCGTGCCACTTTGGATGGCATTTCCGGCATGTGACGCATTTGGTTCGCGTGCCGCAGACGCAGCTCATTTCTCATCTGTTGCATAGTTCCGATGAGCCCATTAATTAATTATTAAGGCGTTCCATCATTAGGCGACCGTACAAATGATCATATGCATGCGTGAAGTGAACGCGACGCCGTTCGCCGTGCTGTACCACCGTGCACACATTTGAAATTAAATCAATGATGTATATTTGTTATACCAGTTGATCACGTACGATACGAAAACAAGACGACGGCGACATCGATGTAGGGGGGAGGGGTGCGATGATGCTATCTTTCCGTTTCGATTATTCGCTGTCGAGTGCGACAGATTTCCGCGATGGTTGCCGAACATGTATACGATATGTATACCAAAACAGTAGTCCACCGGCAATGTTTTATGTTTCGTTTATTTCGTCCCTTGCCATAGCACCTACTAAGTGTCTGTATGTGTTTGTTTGGGCTCGTTTGTGGGCTTGTGTCCGCCCAATCGCTGCCGCATGAACATCAAGTCCGACGATTCGTGCACGCGTTTTTTCTCTGTTGTGAGTGAGTTATTTTAACGCATTATGTCGCTATTATTATGCTCTTATTCAGCAGATGATTTATTGACGTTGTGTATAAGGGTATATCACCCGCATGAAAGTGAGCGAGCACGGACACAGACACACGCACACATACAAAAACTTCGATTGTTGGTATATTTATATACTCAATTGATGCTTACAACCACATTATCTACACTAGCGGATTTTTTTTTTAAACCCGAATTTTTTGCTTTTTTTTGAAGAGCTCTATCTT
>JANTBZ010046966.1:0-11091 GCA_024741255.1 Exechia fusca
TTCTTAAAGCCAAAAACATCGAAGATTTAGAAAAACGATGTATTGTATCACAAAGGATGAAACTAGCATATTTGTTTATTTCAGGATAATTTCTATCTAAGGCTTGTCTGAGAAAAATCCCGAAGTTGCTGGTCGATTAATCGACTAGTCGGCGGAAATGGGTTAAAGAGCTCGAAAAGTCTTGTCAAAATCGAATGTTTTGGTTTTGTTTAATGGACAAATAATCATAAAAAGAATAAAATGTTATATTTCGTTTCATTTGTAAAGATTGCTGAACAGGTTCATTCACAGGTTATTGATTCCTTATTCGACTATCGCAGTTATATTATTTTTCAACACAACGAGCTTGGCATACGACTAGATTTGTCGATTCCGTCAATATTGATTTAAAATTAAATGTTGGTCTCGTATATACGCTGAACTATGTATCTGCCTATGTCTTCCGACGCGTCGAAATTGACTCCATCTAAATCATCCACAACATCCAACTCACCGTCCAAATGCGCCGACAAATCACCGCCCGACTCATCCGAGCCCTCTGCACGCTGCGCAGCCGCCACTTCTGCCTCTCTCTCTCCGACCTTGGACTCCTCGACGTCTCGCGGCTGCACCTCCGGCGCCGGATTCGGCAGCATGATGCCAAACTTTGCATTCAGATCGCTGCTGCCCGGACCGCTGGTCAGCGGTGTCCGCGCATATCCGCCCAGCGGCTGACCATGGTGCGCATCGACGGGCGGCAAATCCTCGTACAGGTGATGCGGCAAGTAGGACGTGGGCGCCATCGACGGAGCCACCGGCGCCGGTCGCGCGAACTCCGAGTGCTGCATGGCATAGGCACTGGTTGTGCTCGACGGCCCGTGGACACCGAGTCCGGCGAGGCCGCCATCGAGGCGCTGGCGCTTCGTCGGAATGACGACGGTGGATTTGACCAGATTGCGGAACCGGCCGATCGACGGATCGACGTCCTCCGGATTGATGATGATCTCCTCCTCGTTGAAGGTGACGTGACGCTTGCGCTTGTTCGGGTTGCGTGCCTTGGCTTTGGCGGCGGCGGCGGAGTTGGCTTCGCCCTCGGTGATGCCGAGCATGCTGATGCGCCGGTTGTGCGCGGTGTTGTATTCGGTGAGGTTCTGAGTGGGATGTTGGAAGGAAAACAAATAATTATTTATGAATTACTTTTCAAATCGAATTGTTTCGTCATTTTAAATATCTAATCTTGAGCACGGCCAAACTGTTCAGCAGAAAAATGGCCAGATAAACTGAGCTTCTACTGGAATTGTCAGTCTGCTTTGATCAACCGATTCAGATGCTATTCCATAGATCCTGCTGAATACACTACTCAACACTCACGTCCAACTCGGTCTGACTCTCGGGCAGCCCCAGCAGCGCCGCCCCATCCCCCGACTGCTCAGCCGGCAGGTCCTCCAAAATACTGTTGCGTCCGCCCGACGCGGCCGCCGTCGGCCGTTCGCGCAGCACATAGTATCGCGTCGAGGCGCCAAAGTGGAAGGTACTGTTGACCGGCAGCTGCGTCGGTTTGTGGCCCTCGATGCGCAGGTTGCCGATGAAGGTGCCGTGAGCTGTGTGGGTTTAGGTTAATACCCGTTTTTTGTGTGTGAAATAACCGTCGCGTGTTACTCACTGCTCCCCAGATCCACCAGATACGAGATGCCCAGGTTCTTGTGATAGACGAGGGCGGCGTGGACGCGCGAGCACGAGCCGTGATCGATGCAAAAGTCATTCAGATGGGGATTGCGGCCGAAGAGGTAGCACTTTTTGTCGTCGATCATCAGCTTCTGGATGAGTTTGTCCTCTTTGGTGACGTCGAGATGGTGGCCGGTGGGCGCTTTGGCGGCCCTGTGAATGCGAGATGGATGCGGATATCGATTGCAGTTATAAACATAATAAATTGAAGGACCGCACGTTTGAATGAGCCTTTGAACTTACCAGCTGGGCACATCGTAGTGGTTGGCCATTGGGGGGAGGAGATCCCTCGGAAGACGGTTATAAGGCTGCCCAAAGTGGCAAAATTGTCGATATCGTGTTAACACGATCGAGAAGATGCGGCTTTTATTGGAGCGATTCACAAAACAAAACAAACACTCGCGGCCTGCGGAGATAAGAGCAAAAGAGAGAAGCGAGAAGTTGAGTAGCGAGGGGAAAAGTACTGCGCGGAAATCAAGTGTAAACTTTGGACAAATCAGAAAATCATTATAGGATAATTTTGGAAATGTCCGGATCCGGAAATGGAAAACAAATATCTTGAAATCGTTGAAAATATCCGATAATCTACGGAAATCCACCGGAAATCTTTGTAAATCTTCGCAAATTTTCGAAAGATCTCCGCAAATCGATGTACACCTCTAACAAGAGTGATTCGCCCCTCGCCGAGAAGTGCAATGACGGTTTGACAGCGAGCGAGACAGAGAAACAACAACGCAGTGATGATGACGATGATTGCATCTAGCATCGCCTACGCTGTAGTACTAGAAACTGCATCGCATTTTGCGGGCGGATGCGAGAGAGGGCGAATGCACTTTGAGTGCTTGTGCACTCTGCGATGAGTGTAATTTCAATGAACGGCCAGCGCTGTTTGGCTGCGCGGCTCATTTAGTTCGGTTCGGTTCGTCGGTTCGCTTGCACATAAAATAATAAACTCTTCGTCGCCCGTCAACACGACGCCGCCGCCGCCGTCGTCGTCGTTTTCTTTCCCGTTTCGACGGGGGCAACTCTCGTGTGCGTATAGGCGATTGCTTGCTCGGCTAGCCGTGTGGTCGTCGTCGCCCCCCACGCAGGGTGTGCGTGTCTGTGCGAGTGTGAGTGCGAGCGTGTGCGTGTTGGCGCGAGGAGGTTACGCGACAGCGGAGCATTGGTGGAGAACGGAGACGACGGTACGTCCGGAATTTTTGGCGACAATCGTGAAAAACTTGGCGGCTGCACCAAAAATAGCCACACCGCGCACAATTGTTGTTGCTGTGGCGTGTGTGTACACACCACACACACACACGAACACGCACACAAAAGCAATAGTGGATAGCGGAGGTGGCGTGTACGCGTGTGTGTGTGTGTGTGTGTACGTTTGAGTGCGCGAGAGTGCAAAGCGGAGTGAACGCACGAGTGGATTTCTTGTTGTTTTTGGGTGCACGCACGCACAGAAGAATCTGGCACGGAAGAATTTCGGTTGTGTGCGCGTGTGTGTGCGTGCGTTGATACGTGTGTGTGTTTTGTTGTGTGCGGACGTGCAATCCGGCCACCGGATGTGCACCACCAAGCAGGGTTGAGTGTGTGTGTGTGTGGGTGCCGCGGGGTTTACCATAAAAAGCCAGCGCACGTACACAAAATTTCGTAGTAGGTGAGTCGCGTCGCAAAATGTTACGACGACGAAATTGTATACATGCGTTGTGTGGTGCTCTGTGCCTGTATACGTTATACAGAAATGAATGTACGTGTGTGTGTGAGTGTGTGTGCATAATAGAATGGAGTCGTTTGCATACATAATACAGAAGTCAGGCGGAATATTTTTCGCTACCAACCCAAATTCGTCGACCTGCGCGCGAATGTGAATTATACTTGTACATACACACAGCACACAGTGCGCTTTGCGTTTCTAACATGGGGCGCATTGAGGAAGCGGCCGCACCGCATTTCACCCCCTCCCACTTCTACCCTCGGATGTGTGCAATGTGTGTGAGTGATTATTGTGTCATCACCGCCGAATCGAGAGCATCGACATCGAATACACACACACACGCACCAGCATCCCATGCGACTGTATCATGCGAAATTGAGTGCATTTTTGTCGCTGCCGTGATTGAGCGAAAGTACACACACACACACACACACACACAGAACAAGTAGACACACAACACCACCACCGTTAAATGTGATCGCGCTTGCTCGTGCACATGCACATATCCAAACACGCACACATACACTCGCACAATAACAATCCTGACGTAGATGCACACACACACACACACACACATGTACACAACGCGATGCGCGCGCGCGGTTCTCCCACACAGCGCGTGCACGAGGCGTTGTTGTGATTGTTTGTCGTTCAAGCCGAGTTGAGCGTTGCTGCTGCTGCTGCTTCTCTGCATCGTCGTCGTTCAACTCGCGCTCGCATTTCCGCATTGCGGGGGCTCTAAGTGTTTACACATTTGGCGTTGTGCGCGCTGCTTGTATCGGATATTAATTGAATTTTCGCAAAACATATGCGCAGACAAATTACGCACTGGCTGCGCGGAACGCAACATTGGGCACAGTGATCGATCGCTGGCGGGGCCGAAGTGTTTGAGGAAATACTAGACGAAGAATTCATTGTGGATCGAGGATCGAGGCAAACCGGAAACGTATAAATTAACAAATGGGGTTTTTGTCGTCAGTTCTCTCGTATCTAATTTGCGAATTTATTCACATTTGAGGGAAGTGATGCCCCATTTGTTATGGTGATGCCCCAGAGAGATACTTTGTATCTTTGACAGCATTAAATAGCTGACAATGAGGGGCCATTACCATACTGAGGGTAGTGATTCAATGTTGCTCAATAATGCTCGAAGTGCCACTTTGATCACCAGTGTGGCCCCACGTTCTCAGTTATTGTACATTCAAATTATAAACAAAGTTTCTAAGCACCTCTGTGTGGCTTCACGATTACAATAAATACAATTGTAGTGAAAGATGTATGCCCAACACTCAAAAGATCACATGAATTTCCATAATCAGTATACCCTGTTGATTCTATCGTTTCATCGATGTTATATCTTGATCTCACTGCGACATACCCTGTTCTTGCTCCTGCAGAGAGTTCACTCCACCCTCAGACTCTTTATTTATACCACGATTTTGTAGCCAAACACAAACACACACACGCATCCGCATATGTGTGGTGTGCGTCCGTATTTTCTGTATATTTATAGAATAAACACACTCACGATTTTACGACACAAACACGCAGATAAAACATATCGAAACCAGTCGGCGGCGACCATTTCGTTCGACCCTGTGGGTTAAAACCCAAAAGAACGAGACTCACCACCGCACGATTTGTGGCCCGTATTGAATCTCGAAATGCAAGCATGCTTGCATATCCTGTAGGACGAAGGCCATTCACCACAATTCCGTGTCTATGTTACAGTTGATGTGTAAACTAGAAGCGAAGTAGAGTAAAGTAGACACCGGCAACCGGCACCAACAACAGCATCACAACACCACCATGCCCATGCATACCATTTTCGAGTGTTGTTCGGCGTGTGCGTTTCTTCGTCGTCCTCATCGTCGTCGTCGCCGCATAACGTGCATGCGTGCATGCAGAGACACCACCACCACACACACACTCGCACAAACCACTAGACTAGGTGTGGTGCAAGTGCACAAGTTGGTTAGGTTCGGTGTTCGGTTGTCTGCCCTGTTTGTGCGTGTTTGTCATCGCCGCAGTTCTTCGTCCTGATCAATTTTATTCTACTAGTAGTATACTTCCTCGACTTGTTGGTGTGTGCGCGTGTGTGTGTTCACACGACAAAAGGGAGTGTAGTGCGTGGCAGCGTACGCATAAAAATATTCGCAGCGTGCGCGTGATGTAAAGTGAAATGCACACATTCTTCACTCTTGATTCGCCGTTGCCGGCAGTTTTGTTTGCCTTGTTGAAGTCGACACCCGTTCACCAGCGGCAGCAGCACCAGCAGAACGTCGTCATCGTCGTCGTCGCACCGTTATAGTCCCATTCAGCACACTCGCTCACACACACACACACGCACACTCACAGCGAGAACGTGCGGCGAAATATTGATTTGGTCTCGACTCGACGTCGGCGTGTTGTTCTGCCGCATTTTTGCTCTGTGTTCCGTGATTTACGTGCGGGTCCTCTTCGTACATCGAACATACACAGTCGCATATATTCGTATCTGTGTGTGTGTGTGTGTGTTGGTGCAAGCGGCTCGTTGGCCTCTTGTTAACTCCGCCGCCGCCGAGCTGACTTGCACTTGCTCGCGTGTGCGCTGATTTTACGCGAGTGCCGCCTGTTCGAGCCAATGTGCGCAAGCAAAAGTCGAAAACAACAAGCGACGCGCGGCCCGAATGTGTATGCATACATTGCTGCAGAGTGCTCTGGCGTGGGAGGAAACGACTTCGAAGCACCGCGATGACGGTTGATGACGGTAATGGACCGCAGGCGTCCGAAAGTATCGCAAAAAGCATGTGTGTATACAGAGTATACTGTACATGTACACATAGACACTCGTGCCGCACATACAAATCGCGCACAATGGCATGCGCATAGGTCAACACAACGAGCGTCGTCGCGTCGGAGATTTCGCGGACATTTCATATTCGTATAACTGCGAAGTCGAACTGCGAACTATTCACGACAGTGTGCGCTGCGCACACACACACACACACCGACTCACGATCGAGGGTTGACCTGAAAGTTGATCACGTGTATTGATAAAATATTCAGGGACTAAAGCATAAAAATGTTTGATGGTTTATTGGTGCATGTGCTTTGGCCGTTCCGGTCTTCACCAATGACCGGTTGGATTTGAACAATGACTATTTTCTCATGATTAAAAGAACTGTGATGGCACTGGTCCTAGTCCTTTTAGGTGAAGTCCCATCCTTGATCACGCAGCTCCTGGCCGATCGTCAATAATTATCGTGATTTTTCCAAGTTTTTTTTGCCCATAACTCCGTTTCTAGTCTATCCTCGTTTTTCATTTGGTAATTGTCGTTAGTTAAATTCAAAGTTGTATGTATAACTAACTTTAAAAAAACCTTCAATAATAAAATCATGATAAAATCGACCCTAGAACCGTTGTACATCTGAAGAGACAAAAGCGTTAAACAGGATGAATTTCAGGTTTTGTGATGTCCATCTTTGACAAGCTCTTACAATCTAATTCATCATCCAATCACAACACTCTTCAAGTCAAGGGGATCCCTGCTTGAACCTTTCCAATAACAAATAGTAAGGAGTGCGGCAGTCAAAAACGCATAACTTTGAAATTCAATTCAAATTCAATGAACCTGTACAGCAATCTTAGAAAATGGAAGAGAGCCTGGAAATATATTTATTCTATGATTATTTATTCAAGAACATTCGAACATTTTTTTTATGTAGACTAAGTTCTCCAGCTTTTTGAAAATACACTACATCTGTCGATTTCTGTAGTCTCTGTGACCTTTCTGGTAGCTGCGATCAGCGATCCATCGCGTCTTGAAATCATTGATGTGTTTGCTTTTTAGGATCTGTCGACTTCAATCTTGTTTTTACTAGAGCTCAGTACCGATCCATTGGCCGGAGTTATGGATAATTCTCTGGGTGTGCCTCCTTGGGCAAAAATGTCATTTTATTACTGCAAAATGACGATTCGACAACCTCGGATTTGTCTTCATGAGAGCTACCTCTTCATTCGCTTGTTATGGCCTCGATAAACCACTTTTTCTCACAGAACCTTTTTTATATAAAGATAGAAAGTGGTTTTATACGACTCGAGAATGTTTAAGCCTTTTGATTGATCCATTCCTGATTTATTGGCAAAGATCGATTCACTCAACTTCTGAATATCAATAAATTGTTTGTTGACGAATGCAAGGGTTTAACATTTCGGTGCCATAGGCTAGTGTTACTAAAATATATCTCACTTTTTACTCCAACTAATATATCTGACACAGATCCTAGAGTCCAACCATAGTTTATCTGACAACTTCCACAACATCCCTCGTGTGCTGCACATAGACACAGTTTCCGTATGTTGCTCGTTGTATGTGTCTGTATGTCGTGTGCATATTGTCTCCGAGTCTCCTCAATTCTGAAGTGATTATAAAACATTATACGCGAACTCACATACACACACACACACACACCCAAGTGTTTGCTACATACGAACTATGCTGTGCTTGCGCTGTGCATGCATAGGTGTGCGTGTGTGCGTCCGCGCTTATATGTGTCTGTTTGTGCCGTTTTATCTAGCACTCTGGCACACTCACACACACACGTTCGTCGTGGAGTTTTGCTGTGCTGCGCGAGTGGTTGCCGCTGGCTGGTTTGTTGGCGGCTCGCTGAGACTGCTCGCACACATTTTGTGTGTGCGTGCATGCGTGAACAATCGACAGCGGCGGCGGCGGCGGCGTCGACGGCGGCGGCCAGTGACACACAAAGCAACGGGCGACTGACTGATGTGTGTTATTATGTTGGGCGCGCTCGGCTTGCGCTTGCGCGTTCGCTAGCCTCTCTAGTGTCGCGCTGGGGTTCAACACGCGTGTGTGTGTGCGATTGTCGTGTGTGTGTCGTGTGTGCTAAAAGCTATACAATCTTTTTTTATACACTCGCGCATTTACACACCACCACTCACACTCTCCCCAGCACATAGCACAAAGTGCCAAGATACAGCGCGACGCGAGGACGGCGTCGTCGTCACCGAGCTTATAATCGATCACAGCGGCAAAACGATCGCAATGTGTGAATCAGCTCAGCTCGTCGGACTCGGACTCATATGATGACATATTCAAAATGGATTTAAATAGCGGCTAGAAGAATGCAAAAATGAGTAATTTATCACGAGGTGTGCACACACACATAGTTTGTATGTAAATGTAAGAGGTGGTAAGCGGTGGTTAGCGTTAACCCTCCAGAGCACGGTCTTTGAAAGTCCACTTCACTTTATGCAATCAAGCTCGAACACAGTCGCATTATTTTTTATTTATAAAATGGTATGTTTGTGCTAGTAGACAAAAGACACCCAATAACAATAGTGAAGTTTGAAGTCCATACCTCAGTTTTAAATGGTATTTAATTTGTATCCATGAAGATCGAGCTTTTGGCACAAATATTAGGAGTTTGAATTAGCCCACTACGCCCGCGTTGTGTTGCATCTGGACACCCCAAAACAATGTTCGCGACAAAGTTCTATATTCTCTCTTTTATTGTCAGTATCGGCCATCTCGCGCAAGTGTCTGATCATTCAATATGTCGACTTTCGTGCCGAACAATCGCAATTTGCGGAAAGCGTATTATGACGTGCAAACAGCTGTTTGCTCGTCAAAAAAGGAAGGATGCTGGTATCCAAAAATTGCCAGAAAGATGGGAAAAAGTAGTGGCTAGCGATGGAAAATACTTTGAATTATTTATATGTAACCATGTTTGTTCAATAAAGCCGCAAAGTACGAAGAAAAACCTTTAAAACTAATTCAAACTCCTAATAAGAAAACTTAATTGTTCCTTACATTTTGCTTCTAAACGGTCTACAGACTTCGGACGCTGATAAAGTTGATTGCATATGGTTGGGGCTTCTATTGGCTTCAAGTTCCAGAAATAATTGAATAGAAATGGTTACTTGAAACAAGTGAAGTCCTCCGACTTGTGCACTAGAGGGTTAAACGGTGGTCTCGCTGGTCTCTGCTGGTCTCTACGAAGGTGGTGTGGCTGATGTGAACGTTTTCATAAGCTGTGTGCTGGTCGTCGCGTTTCGAAGTCGTTGTCAGCCGCTGTCACGACGTCCGCGCGCACACTCACTTGCGCACACACACACTCACTCACTCACTTATAATATCACATTAGAATAACATACACACGTCGTCGTCGACGCGGAGCCCAAAGAATCTCGGCAACAACAAATCGCACGTGCGACCGTCCGCCGACAGACGACGAAGGCGGCTGACGCGAGCCAAGCGTGCGCCACTAAACTATTAAGGTTGACAAGTTGATTTCGTGTGTGTGTGTGTGTGTCGCAAATGTGGACGTGTGTAAAATCTGCATTGAAAAGTTGTGCGATTCTGGTCTGGTCGTCGTCCGACGTCGTCGACGTGAGTGTGTGTTTGTGTGAGTGACTTTTTTCTGCGTGGTATTATGTATTGTAATTATAAAGTGTGTTGCCAAAGTCGGACCACCGCAATAAATCTCAGAACAACATCTCATTATAGATATGAGATGGCTGAGAAGTTTGGGGTCTGAATTCGTTGAGGATTATAATTATAACTTGCGTAATTAGACACGTACTTTCTTCATTCGTTCACTCGAATGAAGCATCTTGATTCTATCGTTTAATGATCGATGCGAGCAACTCATCTGCAACCGAAAAAATCAAGTTTAGAAAAATCGTGTTCAATTAGCTTAACTTTCAGCTCCACATTATTCTAACTTGCATTTCAAATCTAAATGCCTATATTCCCATTCCTCGAAAACTCGGGCCAACGATTATCTCCAACTGACCAGTTGTATCATTTCGAAAGCATGTCAAGTGAACCACTCGAACGCAATCGCAGTCCGAAAAATACACAAACAAACGTACGCGATAGCCTTTTTTGCGGTCAGATGTTTTGCGCTAGACAAGTTGGCACTGTGCGACGATTTATGTGCGACTGCGAATTTTAGGGAGGGTCATGCGGTGTGCAAAAGTGTCCGGCTTGCTTACAGTGCTCCTGAATTATATGTTTCGCAGGCAAAATGTGTTTGGCCGCACAGCGACGCGGACGTGACCACTGCTGATGTGCGAGTGTGTGGAGGTAGAGTCGTCGTGCCGCTGACGCATCGCCCAAAACACAACACACAACCACAACAACGACGAACGACAGCACAACAAAACCCCTACATAAGCAACACAACACAACAAGTTTAGGCCTACAATTCTGCACAAACCATCCAAAACGCCAAACACAACACAAAAGTGCCGTAGATACAACAGCGGGATAGAAGCGGAAACTCCGCATGTCCGACGTCCGAAGCCAACTCAGAACAACACCGAACATCGCCCAAGCATGAGCAACCAGACACAAGCGGCCACGGCGGCCGCAGCCGCTGCCGTCAAGGAGTATTCGGGTGAGTGCAGTGTATGATTTGTTTGCGGTAGGAGTGGCGGAAGTGAGCTTTAGCTTGAGGATTGTCGGATCTCAGGTTCAAAACAGTCATTTAGTGCCCAGAAATAGTTAACTCGAAGTTGAGATGATATTACCAGTATCATTGGAAAGGTTAGACCTTGTTCTTCAATATGCAACTATTTTCCAAACGATTAAGAGTAAATTGGAAGCACACTGCGTTGTTGAACATGTCGATGTTTGAGCCAAAAACCAATCATTTGCGGGAAGTCAAAAACTGGG
>JANTBZ010046977.1:0-11088 GCA_024741255.1 Exechia fusca
ATTGTATCCAATTTGTAGTGCCTATTTTTACAAACTTTACAAATGTGAGACCTAGCTATCAGTATTCAGCACATCAGAAGAGTCTTTCGACAGTTATTTTGAAAATAAGTTATAATACCCTAGCTCATGAATTTGAAGCATGCTCTATTTTTAGGTTGAGAGGAGAAAGGAAACATTTTAATGATGCTCTTTTGTTGAGAAACCTTAATTCTATTATCTGCGAAAAATCTTGTATGCTATTTTTCTCGAATGATGAGGATTCGAGCAAAATGCAATTACCTTCCATTTCTAACAAGTCTAACCTGTAACAATTTATGTTCTACAAACCGTTGTCCAAATACGGATATTTTTTATGGAGAGTGGAATAAAATATTTCATCCGGTAAACATTTTTCTGGTTACATGTTTGGTTAAGGGCTCATAACTTTAATATTGATTGACATAAAACGATGAGCAAGTATTCAAATGAAATGCTATACGATTGTGCACAAGTCCTCATCAGTCGAAAAAAATGTATAAACATCGTAGTGGTTTTTCGCTTTTCTGGGTCTTCAGTAAAGGCTCTCCTCCATTAGAGGAGGTTCAGATTTTACTCAAACGATTTTTTCGAAGATTATGGAGGAGTGTTTTCTTCACAAAACTGCATAATAACATATCTTGTGCTAGTGTCCTTTCTCCTATAAACCAAAAATAAACCAATTTCAAATAAATCACCTAGACTAGTAGTGTTCGAATTGATCATATTAAATATAGAAAAACCACTTACTTATTTGCATTTCCTCGTCTAAAATGCCCAACGCCAGATTTCCCAAAACGCCGCCGCCAACGGCTACACGATCGCCCAACAACAACAGCAACAACAACAACAACAGCAACAACAGCAGCGCCAACAGTTCGCCCAACGCCAGCGCTCGATGAACTCGCCATCCAACTCCGTCGGCAACGTGACGCTCGCCGCTCGCCAAAACTCCTTCGTCGATGGCGTCGTCGGCAACGGCGGCCAGTTCGTCGGACCCGCCAGCCCATCGCAGATGCCACCGCAGTACGTCCAAACCGGTGGCGTCGCCTATCCGCAGATGCGCCAGCTGCAGCGGCAACCGAGCATACCGCAGGCCACGCAACAGTTGCCAGGTTAGTATTTTAGCGCATTCGAATTAGGAGGCATTTTTCGCTTTCTCGTAGTTTCGTTCGCGATTTAGTCGCGTCGGGAGTTTGGCCTAGAGATGATCGTTGGGAGTTGCGCGCGCGTTTTGTTGATCGAGTATGACGATGAATTTAGACAGTTTTAAATCCCTTTATCTCTCCTCTCTCTCTCTCTCTGAGTCGCTAGTATTTTTGTATCGTTCGTTAGTTCGTTTTTTTGTTTGTTTGATAAGTCGTGTTTGTCGCCAATTTTATATAGTCGCTCCAGTTTTCTCCGTTCTCGTTCGTTTGCTATCTTTCCCCTATAATACAAAAAAATCAATCTATCTTTACATACTTAGTACTTTTCCAACCCTCTGCCTGAATGAGTGTGACACTAGTGTCGCAATGCGCCAATGCTGAGCTGTCCAGTTACCGCTGCCGTAAATCTCTCTCTCTGTCTGTTCGTGTTCCTCAACCGTTTGTCCACCCGCAGACTGATGAATGTGTTGCGTAGACCGTGCGTGCATTGTGCATTGTTTGCCCGATTCCCATATCGTATAGCGTAGAGTTTTGTCCATATCGCGCGATCACGCGGATCGCGATCGTCGGCTAACAACCACCCAAAATTCACCCCCTTATCGTATCGTAATCGTATGTAAATTTACCCACAAAAAACGAATCGAAAACCACCCAGCCACCCAGCAACGAACCGAAACAAACCACCCACCCCCAGATAGCCACCATCGCACCCAAACCCAATCGCGCACCACTCAATAGAGAGATGAGATGAGATGCGTTGCAATTCGCAATCCGCAACTCGTATCCGCAAATCCATAGTAGAATTCCGCGCTCGCGAAATCCAAGCCAAGCCAAGCCAACCAAACCACCAAGCCAAACGCGACAACACATTTTTATCAGTTTCCCATTGCGCGCTCCCGCCCGCCCGCCCCTCACAAACCAACCGAAATATTAAACGAATTGTATTTTATTTTTCCATTATCATGCGCGCGCGATCGCGTGCAAATCGTGCAAACTACCCCACAAACCAAAAAAATGTTACCATACCACCCACGAACACACCCGACACCCGACAATCGCATCACTGCGCACATCACACGACATTGTATGCTTTGCTGTGGCCACCACCTGAAGGATCGCCGTCGCGACCGCCATTCGGTCCGGATCTGATTGGCGGCAACGGCACCAGCGGTGGCGGCGGCGGAACCAGCGGCATCGTCGGCATTGGCGGCTACAACAGCAACAATGGCGGCGGAATGATGTACAACAATTCGATACAGTCGCATCCGGCGCATCCGCATCACATGCACCAGCATCCGCAGCACCAGCATCCGCATCAGCAGCAACAGCAGCATCCAGCGATGATGGGTGGCTCGGTGACGACGAGCGTCGGCGTCGGTGGGGATTTCTACCCGGGCGGCGGCGTCGTTGGCATGCGCGGTGGCAACCCGACGCATGGCACGTCAGCAACGTCCGGTAAGAGCGGGGTGTCGCCCAACAAAAACCCACCACCACCACCATCACGAACCGCAATATCCACCCAATCACCACCACCACCACCACCCAACATCACCACCACTACTGCCAGATTTTATCGCATCTCTCATGTCCATATTCCATTTATGTCGTACCATTCACCACTCTATGCTTTATAATAGGTCTAGTAGGAAGGAGATGACGGTTTTTGAATTCAAATCCAGTTAACGAGTTTCAACGGTTTTGTGAGCTCCAGGACAGAAACTCGTGCCAAAGTGTCCGCAATACTGTCAAATTATGTCATTTTCGACAAAATAGAATCTCATCTTTTTAGAGTATCAATTGAAGTTTTCAAAACTCTTCATCAATTTATTGTAGGATCATTGGTTACTGAGATATTGATGTTCAAAAAAAGAATGACCATTTTCCATTCAAAGTCCGATATCGCAGTCTCAGAAAAATCGTATCGAGGCCAACGACAAGAAAATTAAAGCTGAACAAGTTATCCACTCCTTATAGTGGTTGAGTTGAAATATTTTTTCTCAAGTTCGTGCACAATGATCGAGCACAACGATGCCATGAGCGATACACGTGGCATCAAAAGCACTATCCCAAATTTTCGAAACTAGAAGCTTCAAGCTTGAAGTAGTTAATTGTCCGACTCCGATACGACCATTATTAACGAAGATACAGCTGTTCATAAAACAGAAAACAAAATGCTGGGTTTTTCAAGTGTATGTTGGAAAAATCTCACCTGTTGCTAGCACGTTCTATCCAAGACCTCTCCGCTCGTATGTATATGCAGCCATTATTGCACGAATAAAACCCACAAGCAATTTTTATATATTTTTTTAAATTATCGAAAATTCCATTGACTTTTATTGTTCTAAGTTCTAAGTCACTCCAGTGCAAAGTTATGGCCTCTCAACAAAACATGAATTACCGATTTTTTGTATGGATACAAATATTACTCTCCATTAAAAAAAATCTGAAACTTGTAATTGGCTTAGAGACTATTAATCTTTACTGAAGTGTCTTACACCAACATGTGCGTACTCAAATGAATTAAAATAATAAACAAATGCACAAATAACGGAGAGGTTTTTCTTAGGACGTGTGAGACATTATTATAATTTTATTTTTGTTCATACGATAGAGGATAGAGTAATGTTCATTTGATAAAAGTACATCATTGGAATTTTCAAAATATTATATTAGATAGACGTACAGACGAGACATTTTAGTACATGGTTCAAATGTCACAAATTTCGGGTCGTATGTGTTAATAATAAATGGCTGACTAAACTGGGAAGCTCCCGACACTCACAACATCGACAACATCAAAAACACAAAATTTGATCGAACAAACCGGAAGGCCATTACTACTAGACCTAATATGAACGTCAAAATACGCGGTTTAAGCGCATCATCACTTTCGCATGAAAATATAGCATTCATTGACGAACGAGTCGGGTATTCACGTTTGTCCAATACAAAAAGTGACGTTATTTATTCGAAATGTATAAGCCAAAATGCAGCATAATATCAATTCAATATGCAATAAATGTAATGCTTTCTTTCAGAACGTTCACCCGAATCGTTGATTTCAGAATGGAAAATGTTGTTTGAATGAAATGTATCTGTGTTAAATATATATGTATGTATGTATGCACTGCTCCCCGACACCTCTCATCAGCACCACGTTCAACGAAAAATCATCGGCACAATTGTACAAAATATAATAATGCATTTTATTTCGGTCTGTTTGGATTCCATTGTACACTGTACATTCACATCTAACTATTTGCGAATGTGCGTTTGGTTATTGGTTTTATTTGTGTTAATCCTCTCTCTGCACCATCACCCTCATCATCATCATCATCGCGACCATCATCATCGCCATCGCATCCGCATTTGGCAACAATTCATCAACCCCAATCGATTTCTGTGTCTAGTTTAATCGCATTTCGTGTTTCGGGCGAGTAGTTCTCCAGCCTCTCTACTACTATATTTGTGTTAAATGTGTACATTCACCGCCGTCACGGTTACGGGTTCCATCTGGCATCTGGTCATCGCCTCGATCGATTCTAATCCAACTGTTCCGTTGACCCATTTCGTGCACAGGAAACGGTGGTCCGGTGAACAGTCCGAACATGACATCGGATTATGTGCGCCAGGAACTGCGAGCGGTGGTCAGCAATCGCAACCAGCAGCAGATGCAACAGATGCAACAGCAGCAGGGACAACAGATGCTGATGCGCACGACGCCGCAGAGTCCGTTGACAGGAGGTGGAGGAGGCGGTGGAGGCGGTGGCGTTGGCGGAGGTGGCGGAAGCAATGCGAACAGTGGCCCGAATAGTAATAACAGCAACAGCAGTAGTGTGGGGATGGGAGCGACGGATCCGCTGCTCGGGTTCAACTTCGATGCGGCTCAGACGGGTGAGTGAAAAGGCGAGGATGGAACGAACGAGCAAGATTAGAAAACACAGATGAAACGTTTTATTTTCTCATATTTTCGGAAATAACGAATAAAATACGCAAACCATTTTATGTTCTGAAAATTAACAAAAGAATTCACAACAAGTTCCAATGCCGATATATGGCTAGAATTAAACGAATTTGTTTTCGATCGAGATTGATGATAAATACTCTGTCAGTTAGGGATGCTCACAAAATCGTATTATTCCTTAAATGAGAGAATAGCACGAACATTTTCACCTATTCTGAGCGCAATTTTTGAATTCCCTAATTCAAGAAATATTAATTCTGGGTTTAAAAAAAACGGTACATCGTAAAATGTCAGTGTTTTCCCCGAAAATGTGAATATACAAAATATAGTAAGAAATACAACGCACCTGTTCATGATGAGATATAAAATAATAAATATTGTATTACAATTAAAACTACTGTCAAATCGCGTTCATAATCACGAACGTCGTGAGTCTATTGTTTAAAATGTTCCGTGAAGATCTAAATAGCGCTTGTCTTGAAAATAGTTAAATAAATGGCAACGTTATTCCATTCTATTGAACCCCGGGATTCGGGATATATTTTTACCGGATTTTCTAGGAAATTTCCGACTGCAAACTCTAATAAATAAGAGTATGGCTGGAAAATTCGTTTCGTTTGATAGTAAGACAAATCTGTCTGTTAAATTGTTTGAGAATAATCAATATTGATCGTTCTCATTTAAAAACAATGTTTTCTAATGGGAAAATAACGGCAAGAGCCAAAACATGAACTGAAAATGTTATCTCTGTTTCGCCTCAGCTGAAAAAATATTTTCCTCGGAATCACTACATTTTCGGAGTCCATTCGGACGTCATTTATGTGAACAGGGAGCTATGAAGTCTCTCCAATATTTACGATAAAGGAAACGGTAGAATGGCGTCTATATTTTGAGTCTCCGAAGGAGTATTTGTCATCGGCTACCTGAAATAGGTAAACAATAATTCAAGACTTTAAATTGCATTTTTTGGGCGTCTTTGAACTACAGGCGCCCAAAAAATGCAATTGCAAGATAATCTCCACATGGCGATTCCTAGTAAATTATCGCTGGTTAGATCCTTAGCACTTAGCACCTATGAAACAGTTATCGTTCTATACGAAGGGCTAAGAACAGTTTTAAGATCATCATTTTCGGTGTATCGTCCTTCAATGGAACTATGTTGATAATTCCAAAATATGTTCATCAAAAATGTGTGTTTTACTACCAAACGATACAAATTTTCCATCCCTACTGTTAAATATAATTATTGTGTGTGTCTTTAATCGAACACACTTCAAAAAGCCGAAACTTGTATATAAAATATAGGGCTCTTCGAAGCCAATTCGATAGAAAATATAGGGAATTTGTGTTATTTTTAAACTGTCTTTTAGTGCGAAAGGGTTTACACTACACATTTTTAGTGAAGTGAAGAATTTATATTACTTGAGCATTTGACTAAACATACTTCTGTTTGCCATTCCCCAGACTTCTTCGGCACTGGCAGCAGCGTTGGTGGCAGCGTAGGCAGCAATAATGTCAACCGGTGACCGTAGTAAGCTCGAGCCTCGAGTAACCTGACCAGCAGCTGCACTATCTCCCACATCAGTATCGCAGATACCACCACCGAACGCAGCCGATACGCGAAACCTGTTCAGCTTCAGTCAACCAACCAACCAAATCGCATTGCCCAACGGTGTAACACCGAAGAAGCCGTAGCCGTGTCGCCCAGCACACACACACACACGCACACGACTTGAGCAAAACACACACACACACACACACGTAACAAACCAACAAAACTCAATACCACCAGCCACGTAAAAATGAAATACCTAGACGTTCAACGTAAAAAACCTCCTTGTAAATATCCAACAACCACCACCCCCAAACCACCCAACCACCCAACCAACCAACCAAACTCTCCCTCTCCGCGGAAGATGAAGAAGATTTCAATGTGAATTTCGTTGTTGTTCTTGTTAATTGACATCCACTCTAATATATGAATACTATATATAAAACAGATGAGAGAAAAAACCAAAAATCACATAATATAGAAGCATATTATATTGTATACACTCATTATGTATATAGCGAAATGATCGGAGATCGGAGATTGGAGAAACGCAAAAGCAAAAATATATAATCGCAGGAAGAGGATGAATTCAATATATAAATGAATACTGAAAACGTTTGTACAAAACCATTGCCCACAAAAGTGAATTAGAGTTCGAAGCACGTTCAAAGTCCTCAGCACACACACACACACACACTCTCACAACACATATACAAATTGGACAGCATGGCACTTGCACTTGCACACACACTCACACATACAAATACAATTGTTGAACATAAAATACAAAACTCTTAAAATAAACCAGACAAACACACATTATACGGAAACGGACAGGGTTCAAGTCAAAAGCGACGTTGGGAGAATGAGGACAAGGTAAATAAACAAAAATTGTTGAGATGAGATGCAGACATTATTGTGAATGTTGCGCACGCGCTCGTTGTTGCAGTTGTTATGTGGTGGTTGCGTCGTTGTGTCTGATGTTGTTGTTGATGATGATAATGATGATGATAGAAGCGAAACGGTTTTCGTGGGTGTGTGTGTGTGTGTGTGAGTGTTTGTGCAAAACTTAAAAACAACATGTATGACCAGTTTAGCTATATTTCTATACCCTGATGTTCTACCACACACGCACATCCAAAAATTATGCACTCTATATTAAATACGCGCGCATATAAATATATAAACGAACATACAACAAACAAAAATGAAACGGACACTACCATTTGAATACAAACGATGACCGAAATCACACACACACACTCACACACGTCTAGAAAGTCGGGCACATGCTGATAAATTGTCGCCCACACGAAATTCGAAATTCACACACATCTTTTGCTCTACGTGTTTGCGTGAATGTACAAAAATCTATGCTGTGTGTGAATATAGATCGTAATATATTCACGTACTCGTATGATAATGCGCGAGAGAAACCATTAAAATACACACACATACAAACAAAATACGGCCGCCTGCAAAGTAAATAGAAATACCTCTATTTTAGTTCAAAAGACGATGACGCGAAGCGAAGAGACACACGGACACGGACACACGGAAAATGCAACCGTTTTGATATATATAGACCAAGTTTCAATCACACCTCGTAAACTCACCACACCACACACACACACACACACACACACATTTTGGCACGTTCAAATGAAGAGCACACGTGCACGCACTCCATATTCAAATTCGAGTGTGTGTGCGTGCGTGTGCACGAAAAATTCAACCAGAAACAAAATTACAAAATTAAATATATATATTATTATACGAAAATACTATATATAGATAACGATATATAAACGCGACACAACAAGTGGTTCAAAAGTTCACACACACAACACACACACACACACACGCATCCCACTCTCGTAAACCACAACTACAAAAATATATAAGTCTTGAATCGTCATATTCATATATACATGATATGATCTAAACCACCACCACATCAACCACACAACAGATTCGAAAATATTATAAATACTGTTAAGACGATATTTTTAATATTTCTGCGAAACAATTCACACGAATATATACGAAATCGATATTTGTGAGAGCGGAGCGGACACAGCCACACACAATTTATGCACTCTCATACACACACACTCACACACAGACATCAATTACAGCATACAAACATATAGACACGATTCTAGCAAAATATTTACATACACCTTAGATACCTTTGTTTGTGAGCACTTTACATATAGTTTATTAGCAAAAAATACAAACAATTCAGAATAGTCCCCCCCACAAACTGTATTTCGTTGTGGTTTCGTTATCGTTTCGACTCTGGGCGCGACGCGACGCGCTATTATTACAATTATATTGATATCATTATTATCATATTATTATATAGCGCACATTATATGCCTTTTTACTCTATACACCGAACACTATCCAACTACAATCTGTGTACAATTTTTACTCTTTAAATATTTTAATATCATACATGTTTTTGCGTGTACATTTTGTGATGGAAGTAACTTTAATATATGATAATATTACACACCGGGCGCGGTTGGCGCGCATTCGATTTGTGAAGTTGTGTGAAATGCACACAACAAAACAAACACTAAACAAATACTATTATTATATGTATATTTAATTATATTATCGATATATATAAATGTATACAAATATTGCGAATATTTTGTTCATCTTGTTTTATCCGTTCTCTTTGTTTGTTTGTTTTAATATTCTTTTTATATAAATGCATAATATACGAATTATTACATACGGATATGTAGTTAGTTAACTCGATCGCGCGCGTGTACAGAAACCGGCCCCAGATACAGAGAGAACACAGATCCCCGAACCTTACTAAATACATACACACTCACACGACAGAACTCGAAGAACACTTACACACACACATTGATGGATTGTACGAAAATATGAATATATTATATATCTATTAAAATGGAAAAACTATATTATATTTAATACACACTGATAAGACTAAGCGGTTCGGTTTATCTTCATGGTTTGGTTTCTTCGTTTCGATTTCCATGCATGTTGTACACAGGTAAGTTTCGATTGATTTTCAACAGACTGGAAACATTACACCAATCGATATATATTTAGCAAACGGTTTCGCGAGCACTTTGTGTACGCTATTTCAACAGACAACAATTAATATATGTAAATGTTCAATCACATCGCTGTAAATATCATGAATCTTGTATTTGATCGTAAAGTTGTACCATTATTATTATTGGCGTTTCCCCTCTCTGATGCCGTTATCCAAGACACAAACCAACAGATTCCACACAATCCAATCGCTGTTCTGTCCCGCTCAACATTTTGTATCAAGTTTGTATTTCTTTCTTTCATACTCAACGACATAAATTCAGTCAAAATCGACAGGCAAGCTGAAATCGCATCTGTGACCCCGACACCAATCACAAAACCACATAACCGACAAAAAAATCAACAACCAACCAGATAGTACATACTTGAAGTGCATTACCAAATTACTACAAAATGAAACTCCCATGATCCAGACGTAATGTCGTAGCAGAACATTCGTAGATTAACATTATCATTACGGAACAAAAACGAAAATATATATTCACATAGAATTCATCATAATTCGACACAGGCATCTATCTCTATATATAAAGTATACGTACGAAATTATCGAAACTACGCGATTACCAGCATTACCGAAAGTTATTCAACCAAAAAAATCTATCAATCGGAAGGCGAGAAATACAAATTTGTCACATGTTCGTGTAAAATGTATAGTTATAATAAACGAGAACGTATACACAACTATTTGCTCGCGATTCTCTATCGTCTACGAAGGGTGTTGTTTCGTGGGTTCGAAAATATTCCAACTACTAAGACATTACTAAATAAATACATAATTCGCATAATTCGTAACCCAATTTTAAAACGCTTCAACAAAAGGCGTTAAATTCAATTCGGTTTTCACATTTGTAAAGTGGAAGGTTGAACGTTTTTTGTCACCAAGAAATCGGTCGCATATCTTCATAGCCCTCCATGTCGCGCGATAACCAGTAAAAATGACTGAAACTGTGCATATGGAATGTGGCCGGTATACGCAAACATCGGGATACTTTCGGCACTTGTGCCTGAACTAATGATCATAGGAAAGCCTTTCACATCAATAACATGTTTCAAATTCATCTGGCTTTTATACAAAATGTATTTAGCACCTGAAAGTAGGCTATGACGAAAGATAAGGCAACATTTCACAGTTATTTGTTCGCGTTGCTGTTGCCGGTATTCGAGAATCGTGCCTGCTGTGCGCAGGTTCACAGCAATGCCTACGTGAACGTAGGAACTAAAACATATTCGGGGGAATCAAGGTTTGCATGGCCTCTCTATGTTGTATCCACCCGACATTTTGGAAAACAAATAATAAAAATATG
>JANTBZ010046988.1:0-11086 GCA_024741255.1 Exechia fusca
TAGGGTCACATCTTCGCACTGCTAAATTTAAATTACTGTCACTGACATTTTGCCAAATTACACGTCAAAATATTTATCACTATTTCTTTTTGTAAGCACCTGTAAGTAAATATCTCGTTTTTATTTGATACAATTCAACTATATTTTGTGTTCTGCTTTCGATTCGAAAGAAAAACTGTAAGCCATTTTGATTGACCACTTGAGCCTCCGAACCGTAACATCTCGATTAGTGTAAAAATGCAAAATATAACGAAAACATCGCCAGGATGAGTTGTGCCCGGAACTAAAGGGCCAACAAAGGTACGTTTTATGACCCTTAAATAGTGGCTACATCTAAAAACAGTAGAAAACTGTCTGAAAACAAGAAAAAGGGTATATTCTCGAAGATATTTCGTTAAACTGGTTTTGAAGACGTCGTGAAGATGGTTCTTCTTGCCTCTTACCATTATCGCTCTTGGACAATGCTGTTCTGTATTACATGTTTTGTATATTTTCAGAAAAAATGCAAAAATATTGTGTGATTATTATGTAACAACTTTTTGCGATTTTTTGTATTATGTACAAACAATTTAACATTTGCAAGTAAAGTATGCAATTTGATGAAATCTTGCTAATTTTGTAATGGGTCTAATAAGAGCAAAAAGGGTCTAAAGATAGTGATTTTCCCTCAACTTACGGACATTGCTTGGAACTAGGCGCATAAGCAATGTAGTATGTTAGTAACAATCTAAGGACGTTGATATTCCCGTCCGGTCTTAAGGGATTCAAACTCTTCAAAATAACATTACCAATTATATTTTTTTCCTTTTCCATGAAACGTATTCGTCCTCTTCATCATCGCGAGAACGTTTCTTGGAAAAGGAGACAATTAAACAATTAAAACAATTAAAACTGCCCATAGAAGAGACCACGATAAAAACAATTTGCCAATCGCTCACCTCACAGTCCTGCCCCAGCGACACGTTCCTGCAGTTGCCGCGCCAGTACGCGTGCGAGCACGTGTTCACCGACGCATCGTACTGCTGCGTCCAGTGGCGCTCCGCCTGGTCGCTCTGCACCTTGCGGTACTTCTTCTCGATCTCCGCCAGCGACTCGGTGCGGAACTGCAGCCCGGTGTTCGGCCGGTACACCTGGAACATAATCGATTCCTTTTTGGCGCGCGCCGTCGTTTTGCCGCCACCGCGTAGGGCGGCCGCGGCCGCCGCAGCGGCGACGGCATTCAGCGAAGCGCTGCCGCCCGACGATGTCGTCGGTGTGTCGATGCGACTGCACAGGATGGCGGTTTGTTTGCCGTTGCGCAGCTGATGGGAGAGATAGAAGCCCTCCTTGTCGCTCTCGAGATTGGCCCATCTGGAAAAAGGAAAAAAGGGCAATTAGGGTTAGTAGTCTCCAGCGTTGAATTGTGCGTTCCAAATGGATACTTTTTGAGCACAAGAATGTTACAAATGATTGCTTTTAAACGGTTTTTACATTTTGAAGATTTTCGAAAGATTTAAAAACAAATTTGGTATCAAAAGAGCGATTTATTATAATCAGGTAAGATGGGCAGGCTGTCTGGAACGTTATGAAGCGTCAAAAGGATCTAAAGGTTATTTTTGGTGGAAGTTTGCCATTTGGTTATTTGCCATACTTGAGTCGCCATTCATTCAAGACTGGAGCACTTACTTGTCAATCGCCTCCTGCCAGATCATTCCGCGCTCCACCTGCACGGTATGCAACTCAGTTGGCGCAACACCAGTCGCATGCTTACGAATAAATCGCACGAGTTTGGTACGTTGCACCGATTCGCCAGCGGTGCCCAAATCTGCAGGAATAAATAAGAATAACAGATTAGATTCAGTCGTGATACGCGTTCAGAAAAGTTCCATTTCGAGACTTTTTACCACAACAATGTAACGTGGAGACCGTTTTGTTAATCTAGTACGAGTTAAAATCTATGAAATGTATTGTAATGAGAATAGGCATTTTATGCACTGCATTTGAAGGGTTTACTATTTTGGTGCCATAAATCTACACCCTATCGATTCAATAATTATGAAAACAAATATAATTTTTTTCGTAGAATATTCATTCTCACCATTTTGTACAATCTAGTACGTTGGGAACGCTTTGATAAGGACCAAAGGTTCTTCAAAGTTCTTGATAGAACTTCACCATTTGCTCATTTACTAACGCTGATCGTGATATATCAGATCCAATCCTTACTTCTCCTACTACCACTACTCACCCAAAATCCCCAAATCGAACCGCCCCAACTTCTTCGCCTGCCCAATCGTCGCCTCCAGCGTATCCGTGAAATACTTAAACAGCCTGTTCTGCAGCTCCACCGGCATCCCCAGAATCCGATTCAAAAACTTCGAAATATTATTATAGTCCTTGTCCAGATTCAGCGTGCCCGGCATCTGCTCGCTGTTCACAATGATCCCCACTCCCACAAGCGCTCCCGCCACATCCTTCAGGAAATCCCCCCTGTAGTCCGACGGCGGCGCCACCAGCGGCTGCTCGTACCCCATTATCGTGCGCATCACCGCCTCCAGCGCCGTCCTTCCGTACTTGTTATCAATGTTGAACTGCGACAAATCTCGCGTCTCCGTCGCTCGCCGATCGCCGTGCGTCAGCGCCCCCAGCGACTCCAGTCGCTTCGCCACCGTCGACGCGAATCGCCGCTCTCCGGCCAGATCAGAGATCAAGAATATGTACTCCGGTGCATTGACCTGATTGGATCGATGCGTCCGCCCAAACTGCTGCACTGCCCTATCGGCCGACCACGGCAGCTCCAGCGTGATGTGCACGCGCCTGCGCTGATTCCGCACTCGCCTGTCGGACTGCAGCGAAATACCACTGCTCGCCGCTTCCGAGATGATGGCCACATCTTTGGTGCCGTCCATGAAGCGCTGCTTCTCCGTCAGATTTAGCGTCTCCAGCGGAACGTCTTGCTCGGAGCGTGACTCGTATTGGATGGCGCCGCTATCGGTTTGGATGACGCGCCCCTTGCGGCCGGTCATCTCGGCCACGTTGTCGGGTCCGCCCAGCTCGTCGATCAGCTGGTCGAGGGTGTTGGGCGGCAGCCGATCGCCGAGGCGTTCGATGCGCTGCAGGAGTTCCTCTTTCATGCTGCAGGCGCGCTCGATGGCGTCCTTGGGCGGGGCGCCGGTGTGGACCTATTGGTAAATGGAGGAAGGATATGTAGAACCGGAAATGACAATGTGGAATATTTTGGAATTTAGTTTTAGGAGTTGGCCTAAATCTGAAGAAAACAAAAAAGTATCGAACATTTATCATTAAAATGGTATTAGGGCTCCGATAGGGCAAATTCTTTGTAGTTTTTTAATTTTCGATACTGTTACTGACATAAGTGCCAAATTACACGTCAAAATATTAATTGCTGTTAGAGATACACGTCTTTTAGTAAGCACCTGTGATTGAATTTATCGATATGTTGACGTTATGGTCGTCCTGGCCGAGCCTTGTCTTCAACGCTATCTCGAAAGTTCCGAAAGCAGAAAATGCATTGCAAATGCAAATGCAAAAAATATAATGTAACTGTATCATAAAAATTCGAACTAATGTCCCTAGCCTATCGGAGTCCTAATACTATTCAATTCAAAATACTTTTTGCCCATAGTAGTATGTTGAAAACATGCACATTTGTGTATTCGTCTTACTATGGAACTTGAACATTTCGATTGGGAATCAAACTATGAACTATCTGTCCTATTCTCAGTTCGTAATTACCTGAATGTGGAAATAATAAGGCGGTTTAAGGGTAGGATTTTTTTGGAGAAGGTAGTACGACCTCAAACTACCATAAATCGAAGCACAATTTTAAACAATATTTCAACTATGCCAAGTTGAGAAAACCTAATGAATGGCAGTTCTTCTATGAATTATGACTGATAAATTGAATTCAACGTCTTTCCAGAAATGCTTTCACACTAACCTGAATCGCAGTGCCGTTGGCCACCTGCAGGTGCATCGGCTTCGACTCCACCTGCTTCTTATGCAACAGCTGCTGGATTCGATCCTGATTCGAAACAGGGCCCGCACGTTTCTTGGGCGGACTGGCCAAACTGGAGCTGCCACTACTGGCCATGCTCGAAGACAGCGAAGGTAGCTTGGAGGCGGCGGAGGAAGTCGAGGCCGAAGCCGAAGCAGAAGATGATGACGACTTTTTCGCCGGTTTCTTCTCCTTCTTTTTGGTCTTCTTCTTGGTCGTCTGCTTGCGACCGCCTCGGCCGCCCACCCACGGATCCGCATCCGAATCCGAATCGCCGCCGTACATTCCGAACGGATTGTAGTCGCTGCTCGCATTGCTGTCCGAGTCCCTGCCGAACCGATGCCGATCGTCATCATCGTCATCGCTCTGATCGCTCTGGTCACTCTGATCGCTGTTGTTCTCCCCCGATCCGTCGCTGTCGCTATTCTTGGCATCGCTGTCATCGTTGTCGCTGTTCGCCGCCGTCAGTTTGCCCTTGGTCGACTTCGATCGCCCCGTCGAATCGCTGTCGCTGTCCGCCGACAAATCCGAAGCCGCTCCGTAGCGATTGCGCTTGGCGCCACTGTGAATCCGATCCAGAGCGTTCTTGCGCTTCTGCGCCGCCGACGTCGTGGCGGCAGCGGAGCGCGCAGCCGACTTGGCCTTGGCCTCCTCGAGGATCTGCGACAGCTTCGACTTTTGCGGCTCGATGCCCAGCAGCCGTTGGATGCGATTGCGATCGGGCGCCGGAAAGTGCTTCTCGACCAGCGACTGGAACACGCCCTTGGCGGTGGACACGAAATCCGATAGCTCGCCGTCCTCGCGCTCCAGCTGCTCCAGGGTGCGTGCCTCGCCGGTGGACTGCAGGCCAATGACGACGCATTTGCCGTGCTTGATGGCTTCGCGGGCAACGGTGACCGCATGGTTGACCTTGGCGGCGATGCACAGGTACTTGAAGAAGCGCTGGTGCGCGCTCCAGAACTGGCCCCACATGGTCTTCTTCATGCGCGATTCGGCGTCGATGAGTTCGGCTGCTTCGTGGAACTTTTGCATTGCTTCGACCCACAGGGCGACCGATTCGTCGTAGACGCGTTCGAAGGTCTTGGAGAGGGGGACCTCTTCGATTTTGAAGGTGACGCCGTGGAAGCTGAGCTGCCGGGCGATGTACATGCCTCGGAGTTTCATGTCCATGGCGACGATTTCCATGGCGCCGACGCCTCTGTGAGGTGGTGAGAAGGGAAAAGAAATTAATTTGTAATCATACTTGAACTTGAAGAGCGGTCTTGTCGTTGAAATAGCGTAGTTGTTGTAATATATGACCTAAAACCTAAATATACACCAATATTTGTATAAATCGAACAACTGTAAGAAAATGGGTCCGCCTATTGGCAGCCTAAGGTAAAGAGGCCATGACTTTTGATTCAAACATATCTTGACATAGTTCTAAACCTAACACAAATTTCGAAAACATTTTGAGAAAATACCATCATGCAGTAAACGCTGCAAAAACTTCAATTAGAAAATGGGACAAAGCTACAGCGATTCCTCATAACTTTGCTTGGAAAACTAGCTATTTGTTTGGAAGTTTGGATTTAAGCGGTTTTAAGTTTTAACTGACAATGTGAACTGAAAACACTATTGTATCCTTACGTGAAGTACGTCGTTGTTGTTGGATTTCGGGTTGTTGGCTGGAAGCGGAAGACCAAGATAGAAGCAAGGAGGAAATACTCTCAAGACCGAACTTGACCCATAAAGGAGTCCGTGGAGTTAACATTTTGGGTCGATTTGGGTCTTGCGCTTTTTTCCCTGTGCGCATATTTTACGAACTTCAAGAAGTCAGTGCCAATGCCAATGCTAATACCGTCTCTTAATATAAAGTTCGTTATTGATTCATACTCGAATTTGTCTTTCTAACCACTCACTGAAAGAATGTGCTCACTCACCTCTTCTCCACCGCCGCAATAAAATCACTGAATCCCGGAAACGGCGTCCCCTGTCCCCACATGCCCAGCCGCACCATGTACGCCATATTCCGCGGCTCCGATGCGCCCGTCGCCGACGCATAAACCACCCTCGCCTGCGGCAACATCTGCTGGATCTCCAGCGCCTTCAACCCGGTCTTGGTCGGCTTCGACGACCCCACCGGACACAGATTCTTCGCCTTGTGACACTCGTCAAACACAATGCACCCATCGAACTCTTCGCCGCCGCACCACTGCACCAGCTGCTTCAGCCTCGACCGATACTTGCCCGGATTCGACGACGACTCGCCAATCAGCGCCGAATACGTGCTGAAGATGACGCCCTTCTTCACGTTCCCGTTAACCGACGACGAGATCTTGGCGTACTTGAACTTGTTCAGCCGATGCACATCGATGCGCGTCGCTCCGATGTCGCGCAGATCGCGCTCCGCATCGTACTTGAGATCGTTCGATACGGAGATCCACAGTGCCTTCTTGCGACCCTTCATGTAGTTCTCATAGATGATGCCCGCAATCGTTCGACCCTTGCCCACGCCGGCGCCGTCACCGATCAGGAAGCCGGCGCGCGTGCCGTCCGGAAGGCGCTGCGAGTGCGCCTGCGAGGCGTAAGTGATGGACTCGAGCTGCAGGGCAGAGAGGAGGCCGCTGTTGATGGTTTCGGCGGGGATGGAGAGCTTGTAGTAGACATCGGTGGGTTCGACGCTGGACAGCGAGGCGGTTTCGACGACGGCGTCGGGGTGTTTTTTGCCGATTTTCACTGTGGGGAAATTGGTAAAGTATTGGGGGTTATTCGATGTAAGTAGGGTGCTGCACCATTAATTCTGACAGCCATTTCAAAATGGAAGAATGCAATTGATACTCAATCGGGTTAACCCATTTAAATTAAATACGTCCATAAGGGATGCAAAGGGCCTATTCCAGCAATGTAAAGTTCTTTGCATTTAGCAATAGTGCATATGGAAAATAGACAAAATGGAAACTTATAGCATAAATATGAACGCGAATTCGCAAATTTCAGTGCAAATTCATTCAAATTAATTCTCATTTTGATATTCACACTGCGATTTGCAAACTAGCATTGCTAGCATTTGTTCTTGCTTTTTCATATGCACATGAGCTATTGCGAAATGCAGTGTTTGCGTTGGTGGAGCGGTTCGAAATTTACACTGCAAAGTGCTTTGCTTCGGTTGAATAAGATAATTTTCACCACCGTTTTTTCGCGATAAGAAAAACAAATCTAGATTTGTCATTTCTAGTCGTCGAAATTCGTTCCAGATAACCTTAAAACATTTTCAAAAAACACATTAGATCTTTGCATTCATTGCCCAATATGAAACCAAATTCAGTCAACTCATTCAGAAAAGCTGTTGCTAAAAGTGCCCCATCTGCGAAAAGTGTTCACTTCACACCACAAAATGTTAGCCAGATTAGTTTAATTAATCGTATGCAGTATATGGTATTGCTATTAATTGATATGCACATTGCATAGCCGTCTAATCGCAATCGCACTCTACTCACACTTGGACGGCCAGTAGTCCGCATACGTTTCGGCCACGCCCATCTCCTCGTCGTCGTGCTCCTCCTCCTCGACCGGCGCCTGCGCCGCATGGAGTATCTGGTGCTGCTGGTGCTGCAGCTGCGTCTGCTGGAACTGCTGCTGGAAGTTCAGTTTCGGTGGCGCCGGTGGTTGGGTCTGAAGAACAAAATCATCATTGATGTGAATTGTGAATTGAGCACGAAAATCAAACCACACTCACATTCATCTCCTGCATGATCTGCTGCACAATGTGATTCGGTATGCCATTGGTCAGATACTCGGGATGGTCGACCATCAGCGACTGCAGTTTCTTCATGAACGTCGGATTGATGTTGGGCGAATTGGCGGTGGGTGTGTGCACCGCTTTCGGAGCTGCCGGTTGCTGCATCAAACCACCACCTATTTCCACAAACACGCAAATGAAAATGCAGAGAATCAGGGATTTGCTCACGCTACGATTGCTACGGACGAACCAACGAATATCTGAATCCTACACAGCTTCGCAACTGAAAAAAGCGCTATCGCGAAAGCTACGAAATAAAACGTGTAACCGAAACTCTGCACAATTGCAACGCTTACTCTGGACCATTGCGGACGTCGACGGACCGTAGAATCGCGACAGATCCGACGACAGCATGGCTGCCATGGCGGCACTATTCGACGACCCAGCCGTTCCGCTGGTGCCCGCCTTCGAGCTGCCAGCTGCATTGTTGCCAATGTTGAACAGATTCTGAGCCATTCTAGCGGCTGCTGTGGCTCGGAATTCGGCGATGGACACCGTTCGCGATTGTTCGTCTGGCGGTTGGCGCAAAATCCGATGACAAGCAGCAATGATTGTGTAAGATGGATGTGAAGATCAATGCAATGCTCGGTGAAATTCTCTGGACTCTTGGGTGTGTGTGTGTGTGTGTGTGTATGATTGATCCGAAGCCGACGACGACGACGATTAATTTCGCGAAGCACAATTCCTCTGCTGCGACCGACTTGGCCCGACGTTGCTGGCAAACTGAACGGTCGGCCTAGCCCCAATGTTGGAGCTGCTGCTGCTGCTGGAGCAAGTTCGTACAGTTGTGTGTGCACATGCAGAATTGGAGGGTTTTGCTGCTGCCGCTTGTTTGTTCGAATGTACGTGTGTGCGTGCGTGCTTGGTGGTGCTTGTGTGTGTTATTACACGCATGTAGAGCATCGCACAGCAAACTAATAACTTTAGACTAGGCGATGTCTTTGCCTGTCGACGACGACGACGACGACGGTAACCCTTGCGCCCATTCCGCCACCCGCCTCGCCACCAGCTCGCAAATCCTCGGCACAACCGACAAGAAACTAGTCGAGTATAACGCGTACAATCTCAGCGCACTGGCGGCTTGCGTGTTCTCTTGTATGGCGAACACAGCACGTAGCACGTAGGTATGTACTATTATGCACATATTTCGAAGCATATTTCATGCATTGATGCTGCTGCTGCTGCTAGGAATAGGATTTGTGCGCGCACACACACACACATTGTGTACATAAACTATCGGCAGCAGCAGCAGCAGCGACGCTGTCGTCGTCGCCCCAAAACGGATGCGGTGTTGCGATTTGTGTATACTACCCTAATTAGTTAACTTAAAACACACAAAAATAACGAATATCCTACGTTCGCGACCATTTTTGGAAGACAAGCTACCATAATCTGAACATTCCGATTATACATGTTTGTTGAATAAAAATCATTCTATAATATACATAAAAGTTCCATCTTAGGCTGACTAACAAGGGGAGGTCACGCACGTGTCGTTGTCGTTACGGATCACAGTGAGCGTCTAGCTGGTGATTCTAGGGGCAAAATAAAGATACCCGTCTAAAAGGACTCTTGCCAATGCGCCCTGTGGCCGAAGATATGAGCAATTGAAGATTGAGTATTTGTATAGGAGTTCTAAAATACGACATCTTCTTCTAGCTACAACTTTTTAGAGAGAGCCCTCATCTCAAAACTGTCATAAAATTTGTTCATTGCCCAACTTGTATCTACCATTCTGCATCAACAGATGTTTTATGTTCGGAAAATACAAACAAATCGCTTACATGCTATTTCGTTCGATGATTTCTCCATATAAAACCGGCCTTGTTTAGTACGTAGTAAGCCTAAGATGTGACTCTTGGAACGCTATTTTTCGTCTATATGATAGAATGATGTTTATTCAACAAACCTGTATGATTGGAATGTTCAGATTATCATAGTTTGTCCTCCAAAAATAGTCGCAAACTTGGAAAATCTAATTTTTCGACATGGTTTAGGTCAACTAATTGGGGTAGTACATTTTAATAGTGCTAGCTGATTTCGTAGAAGTGACATTTTCGTTTAAATTTTCTAGTTTTGATGTGGCTTAACATGGCTTGAATACAATTTGTAGAAATAGTTCTCAGCGGGAGTTTTCACAATTCGAATCATAATGTTATTTCTTATGCGTTTCCCTGGTGCTCACCGACAACTTCTTGTCTCGGATGAATTACAGCCACAGCAGCAGCAGCAGCAGCACCGTTTGCATTTGATTGCATTCCAAGAGCTATTCGGTGATGTGCGCGGCGAAACAGACGTCGATTTCGAATGCGCACGTCTTCGTCTCGGGTCTCGGTGTTTGATGTGCAGTGATGTGCGAAATTAATCACTCTCTATACTCTGTGTGCTGTGTGCATCGGATATGCACGAATGTTCGGCAAACGCCAAAGTGTCAGTGTGCATGCACTAGCTTGGCAGTATTACTTCGGTACCGTCTATTGAAACACTTCATATTGAATAATGTAGAAGGAATATATCGATATAACAGTTGGATTCAGCCTGGAACAGAAGACAATAGTTCTGACGAAGCTGTAAAGTCTCGATACGTTCGAATTATCTCATCTCAACATCGCTATTTGAAATATGATATCACATCATCCGACACACCTTTCCGAAACACATGTGTCACGGAACACGCAACGAGTCTTGACGCATATTGGATTAGCATGTCTTCGCATGGATCATGTTCGTTTCTTATGTGTCCCAATATTCGCGAGCGTCTGTCAGAAGGGTTGACAGTGCCGCCGCCTGTGTGCCATAACTGCGTGACAGTGTCGGAGATTATCTCTGTTTAGATGCTGATTTGTGTGTGACGTTTGGTGTATGAATTAAATGGAGTTATATGCTAATGCTCGTCGTATCGTCCTGTGGCACGGAATTTGAATTAGCCAGATTAAATCGAGCATAAAACTCGAGTAGGACAGCATATACATTTCGCTCTGGGAATATGCTGTTCACTCGGTATGTGCATTGAGCAGTATGCGCCATTTTTGTTGGAGCTATGTATGAGAACATCGAATAACTTTGAATCAATCATCCGATTTGTATATTTAAAATGTTTCAATTAAATTTGGGTCGTACAATATTTTTGGATCTATTTTTGAATACATTACACTACGTAACAACCGATTTTTCCTGCCTTCTATCTAAACTTTTCTGAAGTGTTTTGATCTCCTATTGACGAAACTGGCGAAAAAAATTAGATCGTAGGAAGGCCTTCGGAGATATAGGCCTTTGTTGATATTTTCGACATGGTCTCATACATCTGC
>JANTBZ010046999.1:0-11079 GCA_024741255.1 Exechia fusca
GGCTTATGAACAATGCTTGGAACTGTCATTTTGCAAAATTTCAGATCGCTGCGACAACTACGCCTGCTATGAGAGTTGAATGAAATTTATATCACATCGAGTGCCGGACCCTGTATCTTCTATTTCCAAAGATGTCTTGGTTTTTGGTGCATAGCATTCTTCACAATTTAATTCATGTAATTCATTGATGTGAATCACTCCACTTACCTTGATTGCACAGCTTGAACTGCATGCCTCCCATGCCCACCGACATCTGTTGAGGCTGCTGCTGCTGATTTCCGACGGCGCTCGCAGTCGAGTCACGACGCCCCGCCACAGCCGCCACAGCCGCCATCTGCATGCGTTGCTGCAACTGCTGATGCATGTGCTGTTGCTGCTGCTGTTGCAGCTGATTGGCCGACGGCGGGCGCGATGACATGTTGATCGGTGCAAAGTCCTCCTCGTTGCAGTCGTCCTCCTCCAACTCTTCCTCGTTCTCGTCCTCGTCGTCGTCGTTGCAGTCGTCGTTGTTGTGCTGGTTCTGCTGATGCTGCTGCATCATTTGCTGATGATGATGGTGCTGCTGCTGCTGCTGTTGCAAGCTCTGCAGCTTCTGCATGTGATCGTGGTGCTGCTGCATCTGCTGTTGCTGCATCTGTTGCTGTTGCTGCAGCTGATTCTGCTGCTGCTGGCTGTGCTGCTGGAACATCAGCGCACTGTGATCGGCAATCGTGCTGGTGCCACTGTGCCCAGAGCCACCCGAACTGATTGGCACAGCCACACCGTTGTTGCCACCAGCAGAGGCAGCAGCTGCCGCCGCCGCCGCCGTTGCCGCAGCAATGGCCGCAGCGGCCGCCGCGGCACCATTGGCGCCGTTCATCGCCAGAAAATTCCGCTGCATTTGCTGGTGCATCTGGGCCAGCTGAGCGGCGTTCTGCGGCTGGAACATGGCGGCGGCAGCGGCTGCAGCCGCAGCGCCATCAAAACCGGCCGGAGCACCGGCGCCCGTGGCGGCCGTGGCCATCGACTGACGCGCCAGCTTGGCGGCCGGCGGCTCGCAAGACATGTGCTGATCAGACTCGCCCATCGAGTCGGCGCGCTCGCGCTTCGTCATCGCCAAACCGTCGCCACCGTCCACCGTGCCCGAGTCCACGGAGCCGTTGGTGTTGTTGTTGTTATTGTGGTTGTGGTTGTTGTTGCTGTGGCTCACCTCCATCTTGCTGTGCTGCAGCAGCGGCAACGGCGGCGTGTCGGACAGATTCAGCGCCTCGGCCTGCTCGCCGCCGCCGCCGCTGCACTCGGCCGGACTGGGGGCCTGCTTTTCGGCCGAGTCCGGTGGCGTCGTGCCGCCAGCGCCGCCGCCGCCGCCGCCGCCGACCATCGACATCGTGTACAACGCGAGGCGCTGCATTTCAACGGCGGCAGCCGCATCCGCGGGGGTCTGATTGTCCTGCAGCTCCTTGCTGTGCTGCTGCAGCGCCTTGATGTACTCCATCATGCGATCCGGTTCGCCGAGGCCCGCCAGACCGGCGGCGGCCATGTGCTGCTGCATGGCTGCGGCAGCGGCGGCTCCGTTCAGCTGCGGCGGCATTCCTCCGGCAACGCCACCGCCGGACATGGCGCCGGCGGGCATATCGAACGACGGCATCGTGGCGGCTGGTGGCATCTGCGGCATGGCGGCGGAGCCGTTGGCCTGCGAGGCGGCCATGGCGAGCTGGAACTGCTGCAGCTGCTGCATCTGCTGCTGCATGTGCAGATGCTGTTGGCTGTGCTGCTGCAGCTGCTGCGGATGCTGCTGGTTCTGGTTCTGGAGCTGCTGGAGCTGCTGCTGCTGTTGGCCGGCGTTCGGATTGTTGAACTTGATGGCGGCGATCTGGGACTGGAGCTGCGCCTCGTACTGGTTGTAGCCCTGGCGGCGGCCCTCGCGCCGGTTGCCGTCGATGGCGGCCTGCAGTTCGGCGGCGGTGCTGAGATGATGGTGGGCGCACTCGTACTGGTAGAGGTATTTCATGTACCTGGCGGAAGAGAGGGAGGAAGGTTAGATGGCATAAGGACACTCGATTTTCCACTTGTGAAACAACAAGTTGGGTTCATGCAAATCGGACTGCTGATATGCTATGCCACTGAATAAATTTGAAACCGCACGTGCTAAACGCGCAATCTTTTCGGCACCCAGCCATGCATGCAACACACTTGTGCAATGTTTATCTCACTCGTGCACCCGCAGTTTTTCAATCCAACATCGCCGACGTCAGCCATGCACAACATTTGACATGGAATTACGCAGCAATAAAATTAAAACAAAAAACGACGCGTAAATTAATTCCATGCCCACACGCGCACGCACGCACGCAAGTGCGATAAAATGAAACACGGAATGAATACAATTGAACAATCGTGCGCGCACGTGTGGCCGCATGCACACCTGTGTGCGTCGTGTTTGTGCATGCACGCGAGTGTGAAGCGTTTTTCGCGAATGTAATGATAGCTAGTAATTGTGATGACAACATAGCCGCAATGCGCCGCGTGCGAAGCTCATCAAACCGCACGGTTTATGCGATACAATATTACGGTATGCTATGTGGATCTCAAGTGGATCTCAAGTGGATCTCGACCACGCTCACACACACACACGGTAAAGTGTTGGCACGATCAGACAGCACACATACACACATAGTTTGATATCAACGGCGAAGCTGCGTGAGCATCTCAAAATCACAACACATTCGAGCGTTGAGGCGGCAGCCAAACGATCGCGCGCTCTTTAATATTCATCAAACCTGATTTATGATTTGGGAGATTTGATGTGTGTGTGCGGTGCTGTGTGTCGTGTGCGAGTACGAGTGTGTATATGATCGTAAATACTGAATTAATACATACACACATATACATACACACACACGAGCGAACGAGCGTTGTGGTTTACGTTTGACGAACGAGGCAAAAAAAAACGCGTGCCTGCGATCGCTCTCACACGTTTGACGCGCTTGTGCGAGTGTGTGTGTGTGTGCGAGTATTTGAATTATCGTCGGACAAATGGGCTCAAACAACACACGCACACACACGTAACAACATGTCGAACATGTGCTGCATACGTCGAACGAACGCGACGCGTTGATCGGATGATTTACGCGTCAATTAGGTGTGAATTCGATTAATTGAATCGCGTTCGCCCATTGGGGAAAGTTCAACGTTTTTTTTCGCGTGCGAGGCCGTGCGTGTGTGTATTGTTATTTCTATTCGTAGTTATTCCTCTCTCACGGACGTGATGAATGTGTGTGCATGATTCGTGCGAGTGCAAGAAAAGCCATAATTGTTTTCTCAGGTGGCGCTGGCTAGTTGGCTATGGTATGCAGCGGATGGAGAATGCAACGCAAAATATGCAGATGCGTCCGTCCGGCGTCGTCGTCAGCGTCGTAATTGCTTGGGCAAACATAGACGCGAGCGCAAACAAGCGAACCACATCGATTAAACTATGCGAGATGCAGAAGAACGAGTGATGAACTGCATCGACACGACGTCGACGACGACGAAAAACGACCAAGACGCCGCGATACACTCCGCCGTCGCCAGGTTAATTGGAAAAATCAACATTTGATATTACAATCATATGCAGAGATGCAGATGCGCAAGTGCACGCCGAGAGCACTTCTCGGAAGCCCACGGAATTGGATAAATAAAAGCCACTTACTGCGTGCGGAGCGTGAACGCGGCGCTGGTGATGCTGGACGGCAGCTGCAGTCCTTTGATGATTTCCTGCCACAGTTTCTTGTTGATCACATCGACGAGACCGCCGCGCGCGATCACCAGATTGTACAGCTCGTACAGGTCGAGCACCGATTTGGCCATGATTGGCAGGCGATTGATCGGCTGACCCTCTGCGAATGAAATGAGGGGAAAATCAAGTTATTAGTAACGAAATCGAAACATGTTCTATTCAGCATAATATTGCAAGAATGTAAAGTTCAGAGCAGGGAAATGTGCAAAACATGGCGCACTTTCAAAATTATTGTGCCGCCGCTTGCTATTTATGCTGCACGGGTGAGCTGATTGCATCGCTGCGCACACAATAAACCACATTTATCGGCCACATTAATGAACATGAGACGGGCGCGCAGTCAAAGTACTGATATATTTATAAACGAATTTTATGATCGCACTCCACTCTGCACTGCACTCCAACCGAACGAATCCTTGGCGCGAGCGCCCGTAATGTGAATATGCAAATTGCATATAAACCGAACTCGTATTTCTGTCTCGATGTTGCAGTGTAGTGCTGCTCACCCGTAAGAACACTCTAACGCATTGGCGCCGTGCGCTCACGATCTAAGCAACATAATTATAACGTCGTACTTTGTCACTAACAGCCATCTTTATCGTGTGTCTATGTATTCACAATAAAATCCCGCCGCTACGCTTTTAATGACATGCGCGCGTGCATCCAAGTCCATAAAGCCGACGCAGCATTAGAGGGGATCTGTCTCAAAATGGTGTCGTGCCGTCGGCGAAACAGTAGCAACTCAAAGCGCGCTGCTGATTAACAGACTGCCACACCGCACCGACGACGGGGAAAACGTGAAAAAAAACACACGCTCGAATTCCTGTTTGTCGTCGGTGAATTTATAAAATGTCGCGTGACAGTTTGATTGAGCGGCTTTTCGCCGACGCGAAAATCATCTTGGGTGATCGGTCAGCGAGTGCAGCCACAAACCCATTAACACCCATTTGATCGCCGCCCCAAAAAAACCGACCCGGGGCCCACACGCTTTTGCTTTGATTCCAGTCGTGTGGCAACGCATACGCACACACATGAACCTGTCAACGCCGCCGCCACCGTCCCGCGGTAACCCGCCCGATGGTGGCCACGTCCTAATGACAAATTATTCGGATTTTTCCGTCTTGTTCGCGCTTCGGCGTGCCTGCTCTCCGCCAACAAATCATTCACATGATTAACACGAGCATAACATTAAAATAACCTCACGATTTCGGTCTATTTAATCGCGTGCGAGCGCGTGCGCGTGCGCCGACTGGCGCATGGTTGGAATATTTTTAATACTCGTGTTCGGCTGGGCTGGTGTTCGCATGTGTGTGCGTTGGTGTTTTGACTCGGGACTAATCGACTTTGATTACTGCGCTGATGAACGCCGCAAATGCGCCACAGCTTCAGTGTGTGTATATTCGTGCGGCTTTTCCGCCGTGTGCACGGGGCGCGTTGCCGTGTTGTTGTTTTTATTATTATTAATTCGACTATTTTGATAAATGGTCGTGCACGCAAACGAGCGGCGTGGGACTCCGGGGGGCGGTTGGGCGGTGAGGGGAAAGACGTGCGATGCGCGATGCACGACACCGAACACGACCAGCTTTATATCCGACACGATCATCACTCTATTACGCGTACACGCGGCGGCGCGGAACATGTGCGCGATGTATTTGGACGCGCTCGCAAATGTGTTTGTCCATGCGCTTGTTGGCATATGTGTGTGAGCCGTGTTTGACAGCTCGCAACAACACATTTAAAGCCGCACATGTGCGCGCGGGCGCACGAGAAAACATTTAATTCGGAAAACGTTCGAAATCCCGGGCGCGCGCAGACTTTAATAGTCATTCGGACGTCATTCGCGCGATAATCGTGCCCCAGCCCGATTCGGCAATTAACGATGGCGATTCGGACGGTGCGGTTTATGATTTATCAATTGCCACGACACGCGCCCCCACCGATGATGATCAGACAACCACTTTACGCACGCTCCTCCGGTGCTAGCATAAACGTGCATGCTTGCACTCGTGTGTGTGTGTGTTTGGTTAGCGTAAACATCCCGCCAAAGTAATGAGTCCGAGGCGTTAGAAACATCATCGAGTGTGCGTGTTTACACTTTATCGACACCGCCGCCGTGGTCGCCGCGCCGCAACAAGTGCGCTCGCAACGCTCATTAATGTGTGTGAGCGCGTGCGCACGCTTGCGTTTTTTTACCATCATCGCGCGCGGTTAATCGTTTGATGATAGATGAAAGATCGATGGTTCAGGCGCGCAGGGCTTTCTTGTGTATCCACGAGATGCACGCATTTGATCAATCAATCGCACTCCATTCGGACCGCAAACCCGCGGGGCGATATCAATAAATTATGTTCAGCACACATACAGACAATTGGTTCGCGCGTCGAAAAGCTATCAATCGCCCGTTTGATTTGGTCTATGTTGCGCGCGTGATCACAGAGCGCACAGCTGACTGGCTGACTGACTGGCCAGGCTGAGTGAGCACACACAGTGGGGCCCCGTCGTAGGCGTGTGTTTATAGGCTGACACAATATTTGGAGCTGCAGATCTATCAGCGCGGGTATTGTTCGCGCAGCCGCGTATGGATATTAATGTACTTTATGATGTATACACAATTGATCGCATCGCGCATATGTATTTCTAATACGAACAAATTACGAATGCTAATTAAATCATTTCATCAGTATAATTCGTATTGTCATGGGCGCACAAAAGGCGCGCATTTCACTCGACCAGTCGTTGTGTTGCGTTGTGTATCGGGCTCCTGATATAATTCATAGGTAATGTTCCGGCGTTCGCTTTTGTCGCAGCCTCGCGTTGATCTTGAACATGACACGGAAAATCCATGTCATCGTTTTTACTACACGATCGTCGTACGGCTGAGCGCCAGCGCCATGTACATAATTGTTTACGACCGTTGTCCCGTGTCGTTCGTGAATGATTAACTCGTGCGATGAACTTCGATTAATCGTCGTGATCGCGTGGGTTGAAGCGCATGCAAATCGCGAGTGTCAACCCGCTGGCTGAATGGGGGGGCGATATTCTGACTGTCTGTTATATAATGCAATGCACACACAAAAGCAGCGAGTGAGTGTCGCACGGCTTGGAGAGAGATCACGTCAATTCGATATAGTCGATCTATTTTCGTCGTCGAGCGCACACAAAACATGTGAGTGAGAAAGCACAGCGTTTTGAGTGACGTCCGATGATTAACACATGCTGTGTGCCGAACGCACAATCCATGATGGTTTATTAATGGTTCTGTGCGCGAGCGCGTCCTGATGTGACGACAAATTCTCGAAAATAGCGCTAAAACAACGACGTGCATATGTG
Source organism: Exechia fusca (assembly GCA_024741255.1). Classification (NCBI taxonomy): domain Eukaryota; kingdom Metazoa; phylum Arthropoda; class Insecta; order Diptera; family Mycetophilidae; genus Exechia; species Exechia fusca. Next base: position 7,088 of record JANTBZ010046999.1, read on the forward strand.
TGCATTTTGCATCACACCAAACCGCATATGAGCAGTCGCCGTCCGGTGTTCAATTTGATTGAGTGACGGCGCGATCTGCGCGCGATCTTGCGGTTTGATTGACACATTCGTCGTTAATTTTTATTTATGTGCGGCTGTGGAAATTAGATGTAATGATACGCGGACACGGACACGGGCGCACACACAAAACGCTTGATGCGTTGATGCGCGCGCAACAATAATTTAATGCAAATGTGGCCGTAAAAACCGACGCCGACGTCGATCGATTAAGCGCTTTGCGCGTCAATAAATCCGTGTATTCAATGTTACACCTCTCACAAACGCACACGTTTCGCGACTAATTATTATAATATCTACAGATTTATTTTTTGCCACCAACCGTATGCGGATGACGACATTTTTGCGTGTGTTCGAGTATCAAAGTGATTCGCGCGCGCTTCGGTGCAATCTTCGCGATCGCAAACAATTGACGACGAGTGTCTTTGGCATAATATAGATGAGACAGGCGTGCCCTGCTTGTGAATTATTTCCATTTCCAACGAGCGACAACTTTGCGATGCGCTGCGCAATTGAGCGTCTTCGTCGTGTTCAATTCGTCGAAAACATATTAAAATGTCGACGCGCCCGCGTATTCGCGATCGTAAACCCATCAGAGCGTGCGCGTGCACGCGGTATAAATCTCATCGCGCCCGGGCCTTTGATCTGGCGAATCAAACGACTGAGAGATTTTATTGTGCGTCTAATATGACGTTTAGCCGACCGTGGAGCGACGGATAGGACGACCACCAACAACACGTGGATGCATCTAATTTCAGTATACAGTTCAACGAACAAACAAAGTCGGACCTCTATGCTTCTCCTCTAAGCTTCATTTCGAGCGTTCTCTAACTTACTTTTACCGGACTCACTTTTTTGCATGAAGCTGAACAGGTCATCGAGGAACTCTTTCCGCCGCGGATCGTCGCTGAGTTCGTATAACTGTGGAAAAAAAGAAGTAAAAAGATTAATATCAATTGTGCGCGATTGCAAACACAACCGTGACAAATCAACACAGAGAAAAGTGGGCGTATATGAGGTAAGTTCGAATACATGTGAATACGATTATGCAGAATTGTGCAGGTAGCATCGGCCCATTCAGGTGTTATCGAACCAATTGAATGGCATGCTGTTGGGCATTCGAATTTCCAGAGAACAGGCACAAAATACAATATTTGAACAGATCCTGTTGCGTTGTATATATCTCTCCAGTTGCATTTCAACATGAAGACTGCACGTTTGTTGATAATAAAAATATACCCCGACTCAACAAGGTCAACGCAAGCATATAAGACACACTGCATGTGGCATATCTTACACATAGGGCATAGGCGTTTTTTTGTGTACATTCGTACAACCCGATTGCGTTTGGCTCGAGCGCTCACAACATGCGATGCACCCGAGAGCCGGTCCGTTTGTCTAGCCGTCCTTTTCACAACACCATGTCATTCCATTATTTAGATTGGCACGTGAATCGTTACCAAATTGGGTTTATCGGGTGCACGTTCGGTGCGTGCATTGTGTGAGTGTGAAAATATAGGGATCACGCACGCTCGCGAACACGCGTCGAGGGTTCGGACTTGAGACTATTTGCGGTTGTTTGTGTGTATAATATGTGTGTTGACGTGTTCACAATGGGTGAACAACAATGTCTGGCGTGCAGACGAGGACGAGAGGGATGCGAGCGCGCACCTTTGGCGGCAGTGTAGTATACTGGTGAACTTGAGCACGATAAATATGTGTGCCGTGCATGCATTCGGAATTATGATATCATTATATCGGAAGTATGTCACAATTCGATAATCATTACCACGGACAATAGGGCCGGTTTGGTCTGTTTGAACATCCCAATCAGGTGATTGGAAGTCTGGCGGGGTGCTTAGACACACAGATAGGGGATGTGTGAACTAGATAATCGTTCAGGTTTTATGCAACACCTTTCGTCTGTGTCTGCTGCTGCGTCTGGTTTGCCTGCACAGACGCAGACACAATTTATGAACATGTCTGCTAATATGATCTATGATCTCGTCTCTCGTCTCGCCGCGAGCAACCCGACATGCAAACGATTCACAGATTAACGAACACATAAGACACACACACACATGATGATGAATTCGTAATCACCTGGAATTCAACACGATCGCAACGGATTGCCAAAGTCTGAATTTGATAAAATATCTCATCGCATTCGCCTGGCGCACAATGGCAAACGTTCGGGGGGCCCTTGAGTTGATCTCGCGCGAATTTTAATTGAATGTGCGTGGAGTGTCCGCGCGAATGAGTGATCACAACAATTAAAAGCGTCCGCGTGTGTGTGTGATCGTGCGGTGAACGCGCATACAATATTGCAATCGAGCACGCACGAGCGCGCTCGCGAGCAAATGCGAATTTAAACAAATTACCACTTTGATTAATTGATAATACGTCATGCGCGGCCGTAAACGAGAGTGGTGGTGGTGGTGGCGGCTCTGTGTATTAAGACGCGTGCGCGCACACGCGCATTTTGATTGACGACCTTTAACAACGACGCACACACCTTGACGCGACTCTGTGCTTATACGATGATCGCGGTTGAATTGGTGTTTTTTCTTGTTGTTGTTATGTGTGTGCGCGCCCGCCGATGCAGGAATATACTATTTAATTAAAACGATCAGTGTGCGCGCGGTGATCGCTGGCGCACATGAGCGGAATGCATGCATGCGATCGGACAAACACACATGGACATGGACACAAACACATGTGAACAGCGGCCGGCCTGACGGCTAATGACCGTACGAGTGCGCACCTCGCAGATCGTTGTATCCTTTATGGCAATCGAGCACCGCCACAGGGATTTATCGCTCTCCTCAGTTACACAGCATTTCTTCGCCAAGGCGCCGCCGCCGCCAAGACGCCGCGGATCGATGTCGATTGCGCCGTTATCCACATCACTTACCACGCTGAGCAGAGCTTTGTCATTGGGATGGACGCCGCCGGACGGCGGAGTGCCGCCTTTCTTCGGCGTCATGGCGTCGTTCGCGTAATCCAATTGGGGCTCGGTTTTGCACATGTACTCGGGCATAACTGCGGTGATCATTGCGACGCGGCACACGGACTGCACAAACACACGCACGCACACACACGCACAGGTCAATGATGATCACGATGTTTTACTCCGGAGAACGAACTGCGGCGGTGATTGCGACGGGGGAGGCGCGCGCGCGCGACAACAAGAAGGCACTCGCTCGCACTCAACAACCGACGATGACGATGAATTCGATAGAGGTGCACACTACAGACAAACAACAAGAGCCACACACAGAGAGAGAGGAACTCTGTCGACGAACGCGTGCGTTCAGTTGAGCGTTCTGAACGATACTGATTTCGAAACGATCTCCGAAGGGGCGCGCGCGCTGTCGATAATGTTTGACTTGACAAATGTCTAGGAGAATGTATGCGGCCGTTGACGCACGCAGCAGCACGCAAGACGCACGCTCGGAACGTTTTCGGTGCGAGCGAGCGAGTGCGCGCGTAACGCATCGAACTTCCGAAAAACGTGTGTGTGTGTGTTGCGCATAGGTTTGCTGGTACGGTGCCAGTGTAATGTTGAATGTGTTGAATGAAGAGATGTGTGCATGTGTGTGTGTTGTCTCTGTCGTGCACCCACGCAGACGGGTATATAATTTCGTTTGTATGGTCTGAACGTGATATCGCACGTTTGAGCAAGGCCAGGAAGATAAGGTAAAATCACTATTTTTCTGGTTATCCTTCAGGGGAGAAGTGCACAGTGCACCCTAAGGTTACAGAGCCATATCTTCCGTTTGGAGCAACATATCATGGAGCTGCTAGTTCCGTTCGGAAGCTTAGTTCAATAGCTAAGAACTGCATCGAACAAAACTCGAAAATATCGAAAAATGCGAATTCCGCAGCCTATCTAGCGAACGTCTGCAAAATCGTCATTTCAAAAAATCTGCCCA
>JANTBZ010047010.1:0-11076 GCA_024741255.1 Exechia fusca
TTACAAGGACCGTGACGACGGACAGATGGCTGATATCATTTTCCTGTTTCAATGTACAAAAACTTGAATTATTCCACTTCACAAATGTGAGAAGAACAGAAACCAAATTAAAAGATTTTTGCGAATGTTATTACGTTTTAAAATTGGGTTACGAATTATGCGAGACAAATGTGGTCATTATAGTAATTGTCCGTAAACTTAAGATTGGTTTCGGAGGTAAAGGGAAATAATAGAGATACAAATAAAAACTTGTACAATTTGACACTAAATTTCACGCGTTTTTAGGAAGTACGCCATATCTTGGAATATGCAGAAAATATGCTGATTTTGGAAAATTTGAATTTCCGTATAACTCATCTCTGCCACCCACAACTCACCCAACCAACCACCCACCACCCCAAGACAACGTCACAAGGGTCGCCGCACCTCCGACAACGAGAGCGAAATGTCGCGCGGCTCCGGCCGCTCGCACCGCAAGCACCAGCGCCGGCAGCGCTCGCGCCACCGGCGCAACGATGGCTCCGGCTCCGACAACGAGTCGCATCGGGCGCGCAGCTTCAGCGGCCACCGCCGATCCGCCGCCTCGATGGAGCTGATGAGCGGCGACCTGAACGCCTCGGCGACGCCGTCGCAGTGGAGCGACGCGCACTCGGGCCGCCAGTCGGCGAGGGCCGCCTCGGAGCTGAGCGCCTCGAACGGCGGGTTGCGGGAGCGGAGCGGAGAGCAGCAGTCGATATCGCGCAGTTCGCCCGCTTCGTCGAAGCATCAGGATACGGATTCGCATTCGCATGGGAGCAGTCATCATCGGAGCAGGCGGCACAAGAAGAATCGGTGAGTGGTTGTAAGGGAATGGTCATCTACATTTTCGAACGTTTTTGAAGAATATGAGATATGATAAATGGCGTAGTATCCTCATGTATCGAATCTACACGTCACTTGTCACTTTTTTAGGACGTGAAATGTAATATTATGCTACGCCTTACTTATTTCATTGTGTATTGTGCTCTGAATTCCCAACATTTTGCGATCATCTTTTTTCAGTTCTAACAGCTACAAGCGCAATGAAAAATTTAAACAAATTAAGGTAGCACAATATTACATTTGCCGCATTTTCTTGTGTCCTACCAAAGTGACGAGTGACGATGCTGAAGATGCAGTATTATACGATATATTCTATCAAATTAGACATTTGGAATTAAATATGCAGGCCTAAATAGTTAACCCATTTCCGGTGACTTGTCGTTTATTCGAACCAAAACCATGGAGCACGTCTAGCGAGCGAATGTATGGTTTGGATTTTACCAGATTGTTTTCAACTACAAATATACGTTGAAGACAAAGACAATTACTGAAATTATTTGTTTGATAAAAGTATAGTATTTTTATCGAATTACCAGGAAGAATCTGTGAGTGGTTGAGCGGGAATGGTATCCGCCATTTTTTATAGTTTTTGTCGAAAAATACAAATGATAAATGGCGTAGAAAGTTGAGTCACACGTAGGCAGTGAGCATGGCAATATCCTCGTGTATCAAATGCTCAATGCTCCCAAACCCAAACAAGAGAGATTCAATGAAAATTGCCATTTGTGATATGTAATATATATATAATGCTCTAATTAAATATGCATGCCTGAATATAGTTTAACACATTGGCTGTACAAAAAGAATCGGCGCACGTTGAGTTGAGCACATATCATTTTATCGAATCGTCCATTTGTTATATTCACGAACGAATTAAATATTCATGCTAGAATGTATGCTACAAAAGTTCAAATGCTCGCAAACGGTTTAAATTGTTTGAATAACAAAACATCGTTTCGGAATAAAAATGCATGGATGCACTACGAAATCTAAAGTTTCAACCATGTGCTGAATCTTCTTGATTCTCGTTTTGCACGTCTATAAGACATATTTTGAAACTTCCAATGATACAGTTTATGGAATGAACATTATTCTATCGTATGAGAAAAAAAATATTCAGAAATTGTCTAACTCGTGTTTTACCAAACCCTAAGGAAGACCTCTCCGTTCTTATATTAAGACTTTTTTCACTAATATTTTTTTTAAATATCACTATCAATACAAAAAATCAAAATTTCGTGATTGTCTTAGAGACTTTTACTCTTCACTGGAGTGTCTAACTAAAATGTGCTTATATACTCAAATGAAAGACAGTGAAATTGTGCTGAAAAAGAATTTCTTGACACAGGTGAGATATTTTCATAATATGTTTTCACTCAAACGATAGAACATTGTTTATTCAATAAAACTGCAACAGTATTTTTCAAATTATTACTGATAGACGTACGAAATGAGAAAGAAGAAGAGTTCCGTACATGCAATAATGACGGCTTTCATTGAAGTGTTGTTGTATATTTGACTTTCGCAACAGGTCCCATTGGTAAGAATCCTGAATCATTCAAGGTATATTTTGATTTTTCCCCTAGTTTCTACCAAAGAAGCCACTCTTTGATTGCATTCAAAATAGTTATAGTTAGAATCTCATTTCAATCATTGAGAATCATGGTGAATTAGGCCTAATGTAAGACTTTTCCCAGCTGTATGTAATATTCAATGGGTGAGAAACGATTTCGTTAGGGTACTGCTTTTTGTAATTGTTCCCTATGACTCCTTAAAAACCAGCGAACTTGCCAAGCATCTGCAATTCGACCTCGTCGACACCGCCGGCATGACGGAGGACCAACTGCGCGAGATTCCCTACACCGTCGTCGAAACGCACCAGAATCACCACCATCACGGCCATCACGGCGGCCATCACGGCAGTCACCACGGTCACCACCATCACCACTCGACGTCTGCCTCCTCTGGCCGGCGGCAGCACTCGAGCAGCAGTGCGGGGGGCACTGCGATGAAAATGCCCAACAGCACCAGTAACACCAGCAATAGTGGAGGTGCCGGAGCTGCGGCCAAGGTGCACAAAAGCAACATCACCAAAGATCGAGTCGACCGAATTCGCGGGTGAGTGTGATGCAAAGGAAGCGATGTATTTTTCAAATCTAGTACTATTTTTGACTCTTCGCCATTCCGTTCTCTCGATGTATTCATGACTTATTCGTGCAATCTTGCTGATTTTATGTAGAATTTATGTTCCCGAGTCAAGTCACAGCAAAGAGCCCATAGTCAATGGATCGATACGGTCGGCGAGCACGATGAGTTCCCGGGACTGCGAGCGCAACACGAGTCTAGTCAGGTAGAGTCAAATTCCATCTCGAATTCAAGCTTTTTTCAGATTTGTTTCGATGTTTAGTCAGATGCGGATAGATTTTCCCGTTCACTCACGTAATCGATAACGCATCGTATCCCTACCACACCCAGAATGATGTCCAGCCTCAGCATGGGCGACTTCATCTCGCCGTCCGGCTCCTGTCTGAGTCCGCTGGACGAGTCCGGCCTGCGGGTGTCGCACGAGCACACCGACTCCGGTCTGGGCGCCGATCAGGACTACGCCTACTCGTCGGAAAGGTAACTAACCCCCGTCTCAAGTGAAGCGCGAAGAAAGACTGTAAACCCCTTCCACAACCCACGACCCCGCCTCGCAGATCCAGCGACAGCACCAAATACGGCACCAACAAGTCCTCCGGCACGTCCGTCACATCTGGCCACCATCCGCCCCACCATATGCCCCACCATCTGGGCCACCAGCAGCACCAGCATCCGCAGGTGCACCGACTCACCGGCGGCCCAAATGCGCACGAATCCGTGAGTAATCGGAAGCCACCCGTCCATCCGAATCACCCCAATCAGCCGCCGCTGCCGCTGGCGCCACTCGGCGCCATCGGCGGCAGCGGCAGTGGCCAAGGTCGCAGCGGAGGAGCCAGCGTGCCACCTGTACATAGCACCGCCACTCCTACTAACAACCACAACAACAACAATCGCTTATTCAGTAACACCACCTTCCAAAACAATCAGTACACGTTCAGTCTGAATCGCGACGCTGCTGCCACCGCTGCCGCCTCGTCTTCCGCTGGTCCGCCTTCGGTCAGTGGCAGCGTGGCGGCGGCGGCGGCGGCGGCCAGCGGCGGTGGCGGACTGGACGCCATGCTGGGCTACGGTTCTGGGTTGGGTCTATCGGTTGGAATGGGCTCTGGCTGTTTCGGTCCTTCAGGCTACCAGCAACCGTCGTATCTAGAGCAGCGCGCGATGGGCGCTGTGGCGGCCCAATCGCCGTACAGCGCCGCCGCTGGCCGAGCGTCTCGCGGCACCAAGTCCGACATTGGCTTGTCATCGCATGGTGGCCATCGCCGCCAGTCGACGTCGAGCTCGTCGACGGGCGGTGGCCACCACCAGCGGTACACTGGCCGAAGCAGTTCGCGGGCTTCCGCGTCCAGGGTGTCCGAACGGCCGCAGCAGCCGCAGATGGCACCACCGTCGTCGTTGGCGTACCAACGACCCCATCAGGCCGCCCAGTACAAGTCCAGCAAGCTGCCGTCGGTGCGCTCGGATTTTCTGCTCTCGTATCTGAGTCAGTCGGCCCAGTTGTCCACGGGAGGCGGCGTTCAGCCGGCTGGTTCGGATTATCTGGAGCACTACAAGGCGAGCGTGGATGAGCTGCAGCACAGCTCAGCTGCTATGAGGTTGTTGCCTCAGCAGCGAGTGGGCAGCGTGCAGTCGCGCAGCTCGCTGGATGTGAATCATGGGTATCCTGGGATGCAGCAGCACCATCACCATCCGGTAAGAACGCAGCAGCCGCGGGCAGGCGCGGCTCACCAGCATCCGCAGCATCAAGCATCTGCGGCGAATGGCAATGAGACGAACGTTGGTCCATTGTTGTATTTGGAGTCGACGCGAGCGATGAGCCAGCAGCAGCAGTCGCAGCATTTGACTGCAGTCGGAGGAGGCCAATCGAATGTAAGTACCGCCATCAGCCTTGGGGCTGCGTCGTCGCTGCTGCCACCGGCAACGGCCACATCAAGCGCCTCATCCTCTGCATGCCAACGGAATGCCATTTTGTTCCAACATCAACAGCATCGTTGAATTGTGTTTCTTCGCTCACAACCAATCGAAACAGTGTACAATGGATTAGGGCGCTGCTGGGTGGTTAGGGAATTATTCGCGCAAATAGTATCTGATTGAATCTTGAATCCCTTCAAAGATTCTATATGTTGAAACAAATGTCAACATAATAGGAGAGGGAGAAATCGCGCCACTCGACTCTTTTTAAACTTTCTCAAATACTGAGTTAATGAAGAGTCAAGTGGCGCGATTTACCTCACCCTTCCCTACACAACTAACATTTATATTGATTTTCTTCTGATCCAGGAGATTCATGAGCAATGATTGTATTTTCAAACAACTTTGGAACAATCAACGTATTCTGTTCACATGTGCCTTGATTAGACTGTACTACAATAAATCATGGTTCTAACAGTCTAGGTTAACATTCAAATCGCGCAATTATGCAATTTCCCACGCATTTGCCTGAGCTCTTCTGGACATGTTTGACAACAATTCGATAATTGTAATGATGTAGTTCAGTTGATTGGACATCACTCTATCATCTACAAAAAAAATCTAATGAGAAAAGTCATTATCATTCATCATGTTATCATCATCTACATCTATTTATCCATGTACTCACATTATAGATGAGCCTTAACTTTACCCCACAAAACTAAAATCCACAAACATTTTTGTTATTTTGGATGATGATAATTTGAGTACAGTTTCATTACCTTTTAGTTGTGTCAGTAGAGAAGAAAAAACACTATCTTTAAGGAACAGAATACGGCGGAATGCTTGAAAACAAAACAAGTGCTGTAATTTGATCTCTCGGTATTTTCCACGTTTCCGTACCTCGACTAAGGAGATTCTTTTCAAGGCACATATATTTCATCAAATGAAATAAAATCAATTCAAACGATTACGAAATTAACCAGATCAAATATATATAGGTAAAAACATTTGCGCCAATAATTCCTTGACCACCCAGTCTCACACTACCGACTTCACCATTACAGAAGCGGTCCTAGTTCTGTGCTAACATCTCTGTGTAGTCTCAATCGATACAACGAATGCCATATACAATATATCGAATGTTTCCAGTGCCTTTTTGTGTCGTAGATTTGTCGTAGATATTGTTGACTATTCGCGCATCGCATCCGCGCATGAGCATGCCTTATTTTTGTGCTTGTTGAATTTCGTCCGTGTTTCTCTGCATGTGCTCGTATCGTTATGATTGCCTGCAGGTACGCTACTGCGTGCGTTTTTTTGCTCCCCATTTTCCCAGCATCATCATCATCATCGTTTGTGGTTCGTTCGTTTTCAGTTCGCCTGTTTTATGCAACCGCGCATATTCATTCCACCCATTCTGGAGTCATCGTCATCGAATGTTTTTCGTCCTTGTTTTATGTGTTTTCGTGTATGCGTGTTCGTATTCGTGTTCGTGTTCTGTTTGAATATCCTTCTCGTTCAAACCCCAACCCTTGGACCAACAAATATCGCAATTATGTTGATTGTATCCGATTCGTGCGTGTGCGTGTGTGTTTTTGCTCAGACCCCCGAACCTCATCACCACCACCACCACCACCACAACAACAACAACGCCAGTAGTGAAGTGCATTTGGCGGACACGACCTCCACCACCATCACGAATGCCACCACCCCAACTTCCGCCACTAGTTCCACCACCACCATCACTTCCACTACCAACACTCGAAATACCGTTACCGCCACCACTTCGAACAACTGCAACATCGAACAACGTTCAACTACGACGAGTCAACCGAACTGCGCCCCAGCTCAGCCAAACTCCGCCAACTCCGGCGATTCAGCGGCTCAATCGACGACTTGCGCCAACAATAACGGCGATTGTGCCGGCGCCACAACGTCCAACGTCAGTCACAATAATGCCATTCAGCCGGCGACCGGCAACAGCCAGCAGGCGAACGCCAACCGCAACAACAATGGCGGCAGTTTGGAGCTAATACTTAGACCGATCGTACAAAGCAGTCGCCGGTAAGTCGCGCGTTTGCCGTTTGAATTTAGCACAAAACACAAAACACAGCCATACAGTGAACGTCCGACGGAAATTCCAATTTGCATGCAGCATTGTGTATGTTTGAAGCGTGTGTGTGTGTGTATGTGTGTGAGCGTGTGATTGTGGTCACGACATCGTCAGTGAATCGAGAGAGGAAAGGCAGTCGAGGCAAAAAGTCGGTGCGATTTCTGAAAGCAGCATAACCGCGAGGACATCGGTTCGAATATGTTAGATGCAGGATTTTCTTTACGTTATGTTTCCGAATTTCAATGCTCATAAATAACTTTATGCTTCGCGCCCACTAAAACCCGTTTATATTTTTCGGCAAACGAGAGAGGCGAGGGCGAAACTCTCAACAACCCCCTTGATTAGGTTTTATTATGCACTTTACGATCGATGTTTCTTCGCATAAATTCCAACGCTTCGAACACGGCATCCACACACACATAAAATAACTATAAATCATCACCTGGTCGACGTCGTCGTGGGTCGTTGTGCGTGCTAAGACAAAATATTACAGCAGGATTCTACTTACACCGACCAGCCGTGAGCAATTCAGACGACTGCACTCTGCTCCGCAACATAAACACACCGAACCACAATGTAAATATGCGCTTACGCATCCATACTACCCTAGCTCAATTATTTGAAACATCGTTCTTCTATTCTATCTATCTATTTTATACTAACATATTTTTAAAGGAAAGTCTCACCCATTGGTTAAACGCGACAAGAGAAGGTCAATTTTTTAATGCATTGCATTGAAAAATTGCTTCAAGTCACTCCAGTGAGAAGTTGTGGCCTCTCAACCAATCGAATTTCGGATTATTTTGATTGGAGAATATTATGATATATTTGTCACCATTGTGTTCGTGTTTCGTGTTGGTCGTTCTTAAGGCGTACTCAGCCACAGGCAAAACTTTCATTCTACGATATTTAAGGTTATTATAGAAGAATGTTTTATTATTTGATTATTTATTGTGTGATTCGTATATGTTTGAAATTAATGAGCTAGGCTAGTATAAACTGTTCTGTTCCAAGCGCCGAGCATAAATTCTGACATCCCAGCAGCGGTCCTCCCCTAGGCATCCATATTCTCGTTGCTTCGTCCTCGCAACGCATCGCATCTCGGGATGTGAGCAACCGCACTCACACGACGACGACGACGACGATGCTTCAAACATAATCGAAATTTATGACCGCTTACGCAACATACTTTCTCCGCTGGCGAATTTGTGTTGACAACGCGACGACATGTACATAAATACATTATTTAGTAAGCCCCGAGAATTGCGAACTTGCGCCAAAGACGTGCGCCCGTCGTCGTGTGGTCAAAACGTAGCATAACTTCTGTTCGCATACCACGTTTATACAAAACGTGTGTGTGTTATTCTTATTATGCACATTTTTGGACATTCCACATGTTTTCGTTGGTGCACCGCGGCTCCGGCGGAGACGCTAAGCATATTAAAATGTTGCGCACCGAAATCGGATGCGTACGCCAATTTGCGTGGCAGATTCAATTGTTATAAAGTACACCCTATGTAGCGTCATATAAATCACGTGGTTCTTTGTTTGGGTTTTAGTGGTTTCGGGGTTTTCGTATTTTATTTTTTCGGGTGATTATAATTACGTATTTAAATTCGAGCTCCAACCAACCGGAAACGACTTTTTGTGAAACACTCGAACGAATACCAAAACCTGTTCATTTTCCGTATAATTTCAGAGCACAATAGCCGGCGAAATGAGCACTGAACTGTAGTCGATCAGAGAGTGACGGCAGACGGCGCAGAACGCAGTACGCAGTTTTTTTAATGTATGGCCGGTTCAATGTGTTTATTTGCAGAGCGGTAAGCGTTGCGGTTTGTTAGTTATTGGCAACGTAGCGACACAGAGACGACAAAGACTGAATTACTGCGTTCGGGGTTGGCGTTTGGTTGGAGTGCGTGTGAGGGTGTGCGTGTAATGGAATTAACACCGACAGCTGTCCAACATGCCATCAAAAACATGTTCACACATCCGGCACAAAACCACACAGTATCAGTCATTCCGATGTCCTTTGATGCTGCGCTGACGCGATTTCGCGTGAATGGAGTGTGTGGCAGAGATGACAGAAAAAAACCATCGCAACTCAAACGCACTACATGGTTTGAACAACTAAAAAAAGAACAAATTTGTATAGACACATTTAGCTAGATGTATGCTTGATTTGCATTTACGAGTAGAGTTAACACACACGCAAATTGTGTATCATCCCCCAATCGATCCGACCCCCACCCCCAGTTCACCCTGCATCAAGAATGTCACATGCTAGAACGAATGTGCTAGACGAGATAGTTTGTAGTGGTGTTTGAAATCAGGATACGAATCAGAGTGTATCAGTCTGATTGTTCGTTCAGTTACTTGCACGTTCTATACATAACTATGTATATATATTACGAGGAGGGTATCCATATAATTTATCTGGAGAGACAACATGAAATTCAATTAAATATACACACTACATATACCATGTACGATACAACTAGGTGGATATAATACGCATATTTCAACATATTCGTACATTGGAACATTTACAGAATAAACACGTACCGTAATCGACAAAAACTTCAAAACATTCCAACAACAAAATACAAAATTAACGTCCGTAAATGTGTTGTGATATACAATATTACATAGTTCATACATAACCAAAATACACTACTACACTCGATATACTAAATAGCTGCACTATTTTATAATATCAACACCATTCGGGCCAATACAAAAACGATAACCTTCCCTCTCTTCATACGCAAACTCTGTTATTGTGTTCAACATTCAATCCATAATTTAAAACACTGTACATTTCACTAAACACTTCATCAAACGTGTCCAAAACTGTAACCCTCTCCATCGTCCACATGATTGCAATTTGTAACTGATTTATATATTTTTCAATAATAAAATCGACTATACGTGACTCAATCGAAGCCCTTTCGGCAGTTTTAGCCCGAATTTAAGAGCCCGTATTGTACTGCACAATGCACCTGAATTAAAAATTCGAAACGGTTTGGTGAATAGCGTACGTTACCATTTTTTCCGCTGCCGTTCGGCATTCGAAACATCGACATTTCAGCCTCGCCTGCCGCCTTCGGATGCACTCATAATCACTACGTCGAACCGCACATTTCGAGAGACTGCACACGCGCACACACACACCGGACGACACAGAACATCCACCTGCACATCTCCTCGGTTCACCCGAAAAAATCAACAACCGCTTGAAAACCTGCTGCGATCGCACTCACATGCATCCGTCGTCGTCGTCGGTTGTCGGTTGTCGGTTGCCGTGGCGGCGCACGTGCACATTTTCACATGCAAATTTAGTTTGCACATTTTCCTGAGCTCGTTCGCTCAGTCGCTGAGCGCTGCCGCATAGAATTGATGCCAGACGACGACGGAGCCGGCAAAACAACCGCACCGCACCGGAATATGCCGAATCTGAACACACAAAAAACTCGATGCTGCGCAGAAGCCCGCGGATATGTTTTCGTTGGATTTACTACGAGAGAGTAGACTGACGAAAAAAATAAACACAAAACAATCCCGCCCGTATGTGGTGGTGGATGGACCAATCAGATGTTTCTTTTGAATAATGGGAAAAATGGAATATTTTTCAGTGGTTTGGCGGTGGATGACGAGGAACACATTGAAAGTTTGAGGAGCTTCCACGTCTGTAATTTTGAATAAATTTCGAAATGGTAAAATGCATTCGATAGACCATTTATCTGGCTATATTTTTGCTGAACAGTATTGCCCCGTATCGGGTCTAAGCGTCAGGTTATACTCCTAAAACCGAGAGCAATTTTTTCGACGATTTGGAAATAGGGGTGGTAAGTTTTACCTTCAGTCGATTATGTTCAAGTCCAAATCTATACAAATCAGAGTCGAAAAAAGCAAATAAGTTCCTTTTATTCTCATTCAAACGAACAAGACCGTTAGAAACCCAGATATTATAATCATGGTCTCTATCATCTTTTTCCACGTGTGCTATAGTTGGCGATGGCGATAGCCAACTAAAGCACACAAGATATCTC
>JANTBZ010047021.1:0-11072 GCA_024741255.1 Exechia fusca
TGTTTCTATGTATGGGGGACAATATTCGCTTTCACTTTTCATACATAAAATATTAAGCTCGCGATTGTCTAAGGGAGAATATTACTCTCCACTGGAGTGCCTTACAATAACATACGTATACTCAAATAAAAGAGAACAGAATTGTGCGTAATAAATTCACAATTAAAAAAATATTTTTAAAAAAATGGTTCCATATACGAACGGAGAGGTCTCTCATAACGCGATTTTTGCCACATGTGAGACTTTTTCATAACAAATTTTTCTTATACGATAAAATAATGTTCGTTCAACAAAACTGCATCATTGGATTTTTTTAAATTATTATATGAAGACGTACAACACGAGAAAAACAAAGATTTCAGTACATGTTTTCAACTGTATACTTCGGGTCGTATAGTCGAATATGCACACGAGATATTGTCTTGCATCGTCTGTGTGCATGAAAGGAAAATGCAATGTTTGCTTTCTGGCATGCGCAACTCCGCCGGTGCCGGACGGAGTTGCGCCAAAAGAGATTTGCGAACTTTATGAAACCGGAAAGTGCATAAATTATGATTGCCGTGAGCGCACTCTCTCGGAAACTTTAGCCAGCATGTGAGTGCCGTGTGTGTGTATGTGCTTAGAGAATGATACATCGATTCACCACTCTGCATATCCTTTTAGATTTTAGAGCTCACCGTGCCAGTAATTGACACAGTTACTCACATGCACATGAGCCTACTACATCGATAATGCTGGCTTCTCATCCGCAGCTAGAACACTGAAATGCTTTTTGGGGCGGATTAACTTTGAGCGCTCGCGCGCTGTTGTGATACTGATTGATTGGGAACTGTGTTCACGACAGTATCGAAAACATGTGTGGTGCATCGCATCGCATCGATTACGATGGGTTTCGGATTAAACCCTCTACTTTTAGATACCATTAGCATCGAGCATAGAATATTTTCAGATACATTTAATTATATGTATACACACTTGTCGTTGTCATCGTCCTTTTCTCAGCGCCGCGCGCGATAGCGCACCGAAATCGATGTCGTTTGTCCAACGTCTCACGAGAGCATATACCAGTAGCGATAGTTTGAAACTCGGATTTGGTAGACCAGTCGTTGCTTTGTTCGATTGATGGTTTATGTGACGAAGGTGAGACCTTTATCTCCAACATACAACTATTTTTCAAACGATCAAGTTAATTGCAAGCACACTGAGATGTTCAAAGTATCGTTGTATGTGGCAGAAGGCGGGAAGTGGAAAGTTTGGTGCCAAATGATGCATTGTGCAACATATTTCAATTTGCGTTAAAAATAGAGCAATTATTTCCAGCCACATTCTTCATGCGCAATTTTCTAAAGAATTTAGGCAAAGTGGTCGCAATATAACGATTTCATAGCCTCGCTGTACTTCGAATAACATCCATTTCCATCGATGGGAAACGTGAGATTCTCAAATTGATAAAATGATAGGATAGTTAATTGTAGACATGATTCCGATCCAGATATTTTCGATAGTTTCCTTGTAGGAGCCATTAGCATACGACGGAAAAATACCAGTTTCATACTATAGCTACTGGTATAACATACTAACCCCAAGAAACACGCGCGATAGCGCCGCTGCGATCGTCGCCCAAAGTGATCGTTGACATTTCTGATCGTGTTCGAGCTGCTCGCGTGCTCGCTCGCTCGCTCGCCCTCTCAACAATTCATTTGTCAGCGCGATCGCATCGCTTCGCCGATTATGTTGGCGCCGGCCGACGTGTGCCGCGTCTCGACGTGAGCCGCGTCTCGTGGCTCTGTGCATATAATTGACCAGCGAGATAGCAGCTCGACCTAATGAGATCTTCGTCGGTCGGCTGCAATCCGCACGACGGATCAAACAGAAGTGTCGCCGTGTGTGCAACATAAACCTGGCTGGTTGGGGTGTAGTGTTCGTTTTTTATTGAGCTCGTAAAAAATCCGACCGCGATCGCCGATAGAGATAGCCGCGACCTAACAACATACGACAATTTTGTGGCCAATTTTACGACTGCTACTAATTTACAGCAAAACAATGGCCTTTACGAGAATGAAGAGTGCTGTGTTAACATATTAACACCGTTTGCACTCAATTATTTTGTAGTTACTCGTCGAGCATAAATGTGCCAGTGTGTGATAAGCCGCAAAAAAACAACCGAACACGAAAAGGGACGTGCCGCGTCGTGCGGGTAAGTTATATGTGTACTTAGGACGAACGGCCATCGGCCGAACGAGAAAAAACCATCGCTGAGGAATAGAAAAATAGATAGGTACACTGATATGGCGGGATGAGTCGACATACACACACACATTTACTTGTGCAAACAAACACACCTCGAAAATACACAAACTTATATCCGCAAATATTTGCAAACATGATCGACAGAAATTATGCTGAGCACATTCGGTCGGGTTGAACGAAAAGGCAATACATATGAGCATGAAAACGAAAAACGATCAATATCATACACCATCTCATGAATCCTTTTGTTGCGACGCCGGTGGTCCTCTCGCCCGGTTTGGATTCGTCTTGCACACCTGTGCGGTTCGAGTGTGTGTGTGCCACACATGTGTGTGCATTCGTGTGGTGGTTGGTTTTGTGCGAACAACATTTCGAGCTAACCGTGTTAGACACGCAGCGCATTCGCGCGCGTGAAACATCATAATCAACTCGCCTTGCGCTGCACAGTTGGTGTTCGAATATGTTGTGCGTTGGTGTTCGAATATATGTTGGTGTGTGTGTGGTGTGGTGACGCTCATTACGGTTGGCCATTGTTGCGCGCGCTCGCCAAACGCATTCGAATTTAATGATGATGTGGTGTGAAATTCAATAGAATCGGATAATGTCGCAGCGCCGTCGATTTGATTTTCGGACGCAGGCTATTTATGCTGCACAGTGCATGTTAGTTGCGTGCGCGCACACACCACGCACGCAACATACGCAACAACGCATACACGACACATGTAATCCGGTGCTTGTGTGTGCTTGTGCTCGATGCTGCTACGCGTGCGTGACACGCGCACGCGACTTGGAACATTGGCAACATTGGCTGCGCGTATCGCATGTCGCGTGTCGGAGCATGCATGCGCATGCGGTGTATGTTGGACGTCGAGTGCACGCACACGCTCAACACTTTGATCTCCGGGATTATCGCTGCTCGGCCATCAAGAGTATCGTGTTGCTGGCCGGAGTTGTTCGAACGAAATTGCACTTGAATAGTGTAGCAAACAGCTGAAAGGCGCTTGTGTGCGAAGAAAGAGTGTTCGCAGCTGGTTGTCGAAGCAATAAACCGACTAGTTGAAATTAAATATTTGAATTAGTGCACACGTTGTGACAAATTGAAAATTTCGAACATAATACGTTGTTCTGTGTGTAGGAGAGCGGTGTAGATGGAAAGAAGCGGTGTAACGGGAACATACAAAAACTACGTACAGCATGTCTGATATTACGCAGCACAATCTTTCATTCAATATTTTGAAGTCACAAGAAGAATAATTGAACGACTAACGTTTTGAACTCTCGTTTTTTCCAACAACTGCTGATCTTTAAAGGAAACAAATGATGACACTTGTTTTATCTGAATTCATGGCCAAAGCCGATTTATTCCAGGAATATTGATGATTGATACATCTCCATTCACATTATTACTCAACCTTTTGTTAAGTTTGAGTTTGGGAAATGCCAATCGATTTTGAATTTTATTCTAGTGATTACGTTATGTGTGCAAAACAATTACCAATCGATTGAGTATAGCTGCATCGTTCTGAGTCTCCCCTGTGAAAAGTAACGACAAGACGAAACACGGAATTTTGGTATAAGAAGGATTTTATTCCACTCTACATACAAATTAATTTGTTTTTTTGGTTTAGTTTGTATGTGTTTCCATTCGATTTTTTTCTGTATTAAAAATGACAACCTTGTATTCGAAATACTCCAGAGTATTTTATTAATATGAAATATTTTGCAAAAATATTACGCTCTCTGTAATAAAGAGAGTGATTCTCAGCATAATAAATCGTCAAAAACAGTTGATATTCCTTCCTTTTTTACCTTCCCACAGACGTATCGAGTGATGGTTTTGAACACCACAATTACACATATCCATAACATGCACCAACCGTTCGGCTCCATGTCGAGTGTTAGCTGCAGTTTTATGACGTTTTTTTTACCATCATCTAATGTTCTGTTGTGCACACAACATACAATCACTGATTCAGTGTGGTGCTGATCGTCCCTACACGTTCCGTTCGACCCGACCGGCTCTCTGGCGCACGGCGCAGTGAAACTCATTGATATTGGAGATTGGTGTCGTGTGTATGCATTGTGGTGCATATGCATTTGGGTGCTTCGACTCTATATTTTTATTGCCCTGACTCTGCGATGAGTGCGCCGCTTGTGCATGTTTGCGCTAGGGCTGAGTGTGCGTGTGCGTGTGTGTGTGCATGTGTGTGCAGTCACACCTGGTCGCACGTTGTCGTCGTCGAATGTTTATTATTATAATAGCACATTTGTCCGATGCCTCGGGCGCATTCTCCGTTGATTGCCTTTATAGTCGGGAATGTTTGCAGTCGGCATTTCGAGAAGAAAAAAACCCAACACTCGTATTGATTTTCGAGTGTTTTTATGCGTTCCACCCTCGCTTTTGGGGGGCAGCGGATTACATCCAGCATTCAGCACCGCACGAATGAACGCATATGGACGAAAAAATCGGCGGAATTAAATTGGGGTATTTACGAGAGATATGTTTGCATTGTATGTGGTGATTACAACAGTCTAGCCGGAGCAGTGTTCAAACACACGACCAACCGACCGTGTGTGTGTGACTTTATTGCGTATGGATGCGTGCGTCGTGTGTGCAATTATAACACACACATCGAAACGTGCTCATCACCAACAATTTACATATGAAAATAGGTAAACATGTGTACAACATGCGGGCACACAAACAAACAGCACGCAACGCACACACACACACACAGACTGAGCAAACATATGCAAATCAATGTCGTATAGTCGTCGTTATCTTGCGACCGCCGTGGCGACAATCACTTGTGTGTGCGTGTGTTCGTTGTGTGCATGCACGTATGCATCCAAACGAGACTCGAGATAAAAACCGCACCCAGACCACAACATCGCACCGCATCACCATCATCATAGCCAGTATAGCAAAGTGTTAAATTACCACACACATCGACGACTCTTTTCCGTTTTGATTTCCATCCGAAACGCATAAACATCGCGAGAGCAGCGACGCGCGATGCATGCGTTAATCTATTATAGGCGCATCGATACACACACAATACGAAGTGCGTGGTGTATGCGCTAGAGTATGCTGTATGCACACGGATTGTTTGTTCGACTCGATAAAATAATTCGACTATAAATAGCCATTTTTCAAATCCCTCCGCCACGTCGCTCGCCGCGTTGCCCAAATGATTTCGAGCTATCACGGGCGATCCGAAATCACATACAGGGTGACCCAATTGATTAGTAAATAAAATAAAATGATGTACTCACAATATAGTCACCATCAGTTGGATGAAAATCATGATAAACGCCTTCACCTCAAACGTTGTTACTTATTTCTTTGGATCTTGGTCTATTATATGCGTTCGAATGAATGGGTAAGTGGAGTTTCGTCATAAAAGCACCATCTTCAACTTCAAACTAGAGACCTAAATATTATTAATGACCAGATTTTCAACACTTAGGGCTTTCCAGACCTCGACATAGATTAATTGAGACAATTCCCACTGATCGTATTGACTACACATGAGAAGAAGGCTTCTATGTTTCCTAACACATATTTGGTCGAAGTAAATCCTTTATTGTTCGCAGTGAGTATTAAATATCTTAGCAGTGAGAAGAAGTAATTTGTTTCGAACCGCATAACTTGTATCTATCTTCTATATTCTAGGATCATGAATCTTAGTAGTTGAATAGACTTGGGAACAAGTTTATTCTTAATATTTAAACTCAGCAGCTCATTGCAAAAATATATTAATTCGCTCCTCCACACTAGAAGCGACTGTCAGGATTACTGGATGACATTTTAAAGCTTCACACAATTTGCAGTCATAACTTTGATATCATCCTAACGCTTCATGACATCAAACTCATAACAATCAAACTATTAGGTCACTATTAATAGTTGGAAATAACCCATATAGAGTAATTTAACATATGGAAATTACACGTTCAAGATTATTTACAGTAATATGCTCCAAGTTTCATGCTCATCAATTGGGTCTCCCTGTACGAGGCGATATATGCAGTCAATGTGCATTCGCATGAATTAATCGCACCGTGTTTGTTCAGTGCAGCAAAAGCACGGTCCGACACGGTTCGGTGGTAATTATTGCGGTATGCGGCGAAACGCGCGAGCACTGCACACCATTAAAGCTAACAGTAAAAACACACCATGCGATTCGCCTGTAATCCGTCATGATGTAATCCTCCATTGGCTGAGCCTTTTTGGCCCTTGATTTGGCATTGTACTAATCCGTATATAGAGCGGAGCATCATACTAATAATAATAGATTCGCGTGGCAGCCGCGGGCACACAACAAAGAGTGATCAAAAACCAATTTCATCGCACTGTCGAACTTTAATCCGTCGCCTTCGATTTCAAAGCGCGCACGCACATTTTTGACGGGAGTTGTGTGTGCTCGAACACCACACGCTTTGTGATTGTGATTAAACAAAAATATTAGCCACACATTCGCACACACAGACAGACCAGAGCATAGCATTGTTACGTCGCCAACACCATCATCACCATGCTCTGGCACCCCGCTTCGTCTGTCTCTGTCTCACCCCTCACGTTCGCTCGGGGGTTGTTGTTGATATTGTGCATGATTGCATATAGACCAATGTTGCACACTGCACACGGATTCGATGGTGTGACCTCAGACAATTTCCCTGTTTACCCAGAAGAATAATATCGTTTTGTGTGTCGGTGAGCGGTGCGAGCATTCTATGTTGCGTCGTCGTCGGCGACCCTGCGGCCACATGGACACACACACACACGCACATCAAACGGAACATGCACGCACGCACGTACGCACGCACGCTCTTGTGAAAATATTGATGTTTTACGCAATAATTGCGAATGTGAGCGCGCGTGCTGGACGTGGATCGATATATTTGTGTAAGGGTGTCATCCGACCGAAAGCCCTCCGCGCCGCACAGACACGAACCCCAGTGACCGAGATATTATTTGCTTTTGTGTGTGTTCGGAGCATATATGGCATAGTATGTAATGTACTGATGTAGTGTCCCGATGGACTCGACTCGATGGTGCTCTCGATTCGATGCGCGCGCGCGCTTTTGCCTACGGAGAATCGATACAAACTCGTGCACGCAAGCACGCACGCACGATCGCACGCACGCACGCTGCAGCGACACAACGTAATTTTCAATATTATAATAAATAATCGACGAGCTGCGAAGCGCAGCTGCAGCAGCCGAAGCCGCCGAAGCAGCCGCAGAGGAGTTCATGTCGAGTATGCTGCGCATGCTATGCTATTGTATGCTGCATGCTACAAGGACGGTGCTCGGTGCCATATCCACTCTCCGTCGCTCCGTGTGGCGTGGCAAAATTAATGTATTCATGACTAGGAGGCGAAATTGTGTCGAATATAATGAGGCATGATGTGGAAACATCGGCATCGACGGCATCATCGTCATCGTCGTGACACGGTGCAACATCGCTCGCCCGATGCACTCGATTACGATGTGCGATGCGCGCCGGATGAGCGATGAAGGCCAATAAAATTTCGCATGTATTAGGTTTCAAGAGGATGCGTATGTGTGTGTGTGTCGAGATGCAATCTCTCGTACATCCGAACCACCCCTTTTTCGATTGAAAACCAAACGAAATTACCCCTATCGACGTCGATCGTCGATACAACATCAAAATGCGTTCACAATCACATGCTGCGATGCGATTAGCCATCGCATGTCGAGAATGGGCGGTGTGTGCACATTTTCGATACAGTTCGTCAGATGGAGACGGAACAAAAACAAATCGCCTGCAAATCGATACGTTTTTTCGCGCTCACGTCCATTGTACTTTTGTTACGCGCCAGCGTGCATGGACAATAGAGCCAACATGCGACCGCGCGCGACGCGACATGCAACATGCAACCAGACCAGAGCAGCGCGCGATTACATCAATTATACCGTCCGATTTGGCGGCGGCGGCGGCGGCGGCGGCGGCGGCGTCGACAAAGCTATAAATCCGTCAAACTGTCGAACTGTGAACACACTCACACGCCAGCACAGCTCAACATGCCACACAACATATACCGCGCAGCATAAAACAAGCTAGCTGAGCGAATAAATGAATAGGATAAATGTTGTATGTTGTGTGTGTGTGTTCGCATAGTTTCGGTGCGCAATTGCGGATTGGATGATAAGCCGTGAGCGTGCGCACATCATTGATCATGTTACGGCGGCGGCGGCGGCCGAACGGCAGCAGCATCGGGCATCGCGGGCAATAAATAAAAACCGCCACCTCGCCTCGCGGTGTGTTTATTCGCGCGCGCTTTGAATGGCGCGCGCACATAAGCGCACATTATCACCCGAAATCCGGCAACCGCCTCCGCCGCTCACCCAAATGTGTCACTTTCTTGTCGGCACAATGTCGACGACGACTGCACTGAGCCGGACCGCCGCACACACGTTGCCTTTGATCCGAAGCCGCCTCAGCCGCAGTGGCGCTGCCGCCACGGAATGTGGCGGTTGCATGATGCCTGCTCCTGCGGTTCAATGCTGAACATAACACAACATGCACTCGAGTGCGCATATACAGGCGGGCACCAGGGGCGTAGAAGGATTTGTTTCTGGGTGGTTTTGGATATGATAGCACCTATACGATTGTTTTCTGGAGAGTCCGTTTGGTGCATCATCATAACCAGGAACATTATTCAACCCCAAAGCGGTTGAATCAGAATTCTTTGGCCGGTCGTCATTCTTTTTCTTTTGAAAATTACTCGAAATGAAGGCATTTTACAAAAAACATTCGCGAATGAATTGTGCTCAATTCTACCTAGAGCTCTTTATTTATAAATTTGTTGTAGGGTGAAGAGTTTATTTATATCTATTTCGTTGGATCTGAATATACGATTCAGGCTTTTTGCATGATTGTTCAGCGATTAAATCGTGTTTTATTCGGTTCTACGCTTTCTCACTTTCTCATCGCCATTTTCAGCTCTTTCTACGTGTTTATGCACATTCATTTCTTTCGAATAATATTATTAAGTACTACGGCTTGTAATCGAATATATCCAGAGTGCGCCGCCTTTACCCATTCCCGGGGCACATAGAATCGCTAGGAAAAATGGTTAACTTTTTCCAGATGGCCAGTATTGATTCCTAGTCGACCTCAAACATTCGCATACGTCTAGCGGGCGAATGGATGGCCTAATATCCCTCTAATTTATTTTTTAATATGAAGTATTCGTAGACGACAGAAGGTCATTGTAAAATTATTTTTTTGTTAAATGCATAGTATTTTTAACGAATAATTGGACAAATATTTTGAGAAACACGAAATCCGCCCAACTGTGAGGCCTCAGAACGACCAGATAGAATAGCCCAATCGAGCGACATTAAAATTGTTTGTGTTCACAAAGGAACTAACATATTATTTTGATTTCAGGACCATTACTACTCTGGGATTACCTGGGAAAAATCCCATGTCACGCCCCCAAGCAATTGTTTTTCTTGGCTGAGCAACTAGAACCGACAAATTGCAGTTGGAACTTCGCAACTATCTGTCCCAACAATGTTGTTCACCAACATCAGATAGTCCAATTCCTACAATGTAATGTGGTATTCATGATGCACATCAACTGAAACATTAAGCCTTGAGACGTTTCGGAGTTTCAGCAAACAGAATGCATTCCATTTTACCATCACCTCTCCCAATAAATTATTTATTCTCTCTGCTCACTCGGCTCTAATAATAATAAACGAACTGGCACAAAAGCGTTCGCAGAACGTTCTCTTGGAACGTTCGGACTGATTAAACGGTCACGTCACATTGCAACAGCTACACAACAGCTATACACAAAGACGAAGCGTGCACTCGAGCGTGCGAACGTCTGTGTGTCTGTATGTTCGTGTCTCGTGTCTAAGTCCGTTTGGCACGGGGTAATTCGCATCAATCGAGCAGAGCTGTGTGCTGTGTGATAAGCGTCCGTTCAGCTGCTGCTGCTACCTCAATTAGTGGACTTGAACCATGCGAAAAAAATAATCGTGTTTTCCATGTTTGAGACTATGTTAGGATTACAGCTATGATAATACTAGGCGCCTGAAACTTGAAAACTTGATTGGTTTCCGAGTGGGAGAATTTCGAAGTTTGACAAAATGATTGCCATTTTCTCGATTAATAGCATACATGCAGGAGTAAATGTGTTATCAAAATATTGCCAGTTATATGGTCAACAACAAATGTTCGGTGGAGGCCCTTCTAAGTAGTTAAGGCCTAATGACAAAAAAGTATATAGTTTTATAGTTTGTTATCGTTTTTTCCGTAATAAAACAATACTAAATAATAATCATTTGTGGCACTACAACCTACAACCCATTACCTTTATAAAAACTTAAATGCATAATTTAAATAAAACAGGATAATAACAAAATAGGATTTAACGTAGGTGTCCGGAAGAGTGTGTTGAAGATATCGAAAACGAAGCATGTTCATTTCACAAACTTGAAGGAATGTTGATAATTCACAGGATCACAAAAATCGGTCATTACGTGGTCTTCTATTTTCTTGACGGCTTTATCACGAATTTGACGAGTAAAATGTGTTTGCCGATATCTCTTGTTTGAATTTGTGTAGGTCGATCCGATCTGTCATACATGAAATGAAAGCTGATTAAAAATGCTATAGTTTATGTTAATATTATTATTTAGTAGTGTCTATAGTTTCAGCGAAAACGTGCAACAATTTTTGCAAAATATAGTGTGATTCATTGATCATTATCCTGTTGATTTTCATGATATTACTAGCGGCTGCGCCGCTAGCGCCTGCGGCGGGCTTTTCAGAGCTC
>JANTBZ010047032.1:0-11071 GCA_024741255.1 Exechia fusca
GTCTCTCTATATACAAAATTTATGACCATTAGACCGAACAGAACACAAAAACAATTTGTACTGTATTTGTACTGATTCTATTACAGCCCCATACAAAATATTTGTGTTACGTCTTATTTCCAATGGACACAACTCTTCTCTATGGTGACTGAGAGCTATAAACCTCAAATGAAAGGTAATGGAATTTCTGATATAATCATTGATTCGAAGCCCCGAAGATGCATATACAAATGCATACTCGAATAGACTGAATTTATAAACGCGATTTATCAGCATGAACCATGTATTGTTCAGCGTACATATTTTCAGTATAAATAATAAATTATTATTAAGATATTTGACAAAAAATACCCCCAAGTTCTCGACCATCCCTTTTCGGCACACTTCCTCCTCTGCGCACTCTGAACTCCATACTCCATACTCCGATGCAATAACGCCAAACAAAAGCGTCAAGATGCTTATCACACTCGACGTGTTCTACACAACATTGTGAGAATGTGCACCTACTATGTTGTAGGTGTGTGTGAGTGTGCAAGTGTGTTTGTTCAAGACCTGCCTTCCAAATTCACAAACGACGCTCTCTGGCGTCGACGACGACGACGACGACGCGTCGGAGCAATTTTAGTTAATTTAATTGTCAAAGTTCCTGTGGGAAATGCGGGAAGAAGAGCGCCGCGTTGGACCGTCGTGCATGCGCATGCACTTGATGCGGCCGACGTGCTGATGGCCTAATGATGATGATGATGATGGCGATGCTGGGCGTCTCGAAATTGTCGTCCAGCAGCACGTGGTCCGAGAAGCAAAGGTGCGGTCGAATGTGTCAATGCAGAAGCACTCTTACATTATTGCGAGGCTCACACGGCTGTCTTCGACGTTTTATGATTGCAATGTTATGCGTCTTGGAGCATGTCGCCGAGTCGCATCTGTTGACGTGCCGCTTCAGCCGCATAATTGACGCATCCGACTCCGAGCTCCGCACCCCCGGAAAAACCAGTGGGTCCTCTCGTCTTAGAGACCGCGCTTAGCGTACACAATTCACAATACCCGCAACGCAACTTCGTGTTTGTCAAGTTGCGGAGTGCGAGGTGCGATGCTGCTATACTGCAATTTCATCGTCGTCGGTCCGGACCGACCACGAGCTGCGCAAACTCTATTTTCGACCGCGCGCGCGCTTGCACGCAGACGCGCACAGCCGAAAGTCGGCATTTCCACTTCCACTCTAAGTGGTCAGCAACAGCAGCAGCAGCAGCAGAGGCAGAAGCGTGTGTCTGGGCCTCGTAAATTGCGGCCGTTGGCGGCCGGCTCGGCTCGACGCTCGGCTGTCTGTGCCGGTGTTGTGTTTGTGTTGGCACCGCGATGCGGTCGAAACTGCGAGCGGCGGAGAGCATTCGGAAGTTGCTGGGTGAGCTGATGCTCTGGCCGCAAGGAGTTTGTGTGTGTGCAATTTTAATGAGAGCATATGCACACGCATAAATTTCGGCACGCTGAATGCGAAATGTTGTCTCGTAATTCTGGCCGTGTTACAGCATATACTGCGCATTTTCTACGACGTGTTTGCGAGAGTGTTTGGGTTCTTTTTGCACTCCGCTCTCACTGTCGCGTTGAAACGGATATAATTTACGTGTTTTTTGGACGGGCGGGCGTTGCGGGCGAGAAGTTTCGGTTTGTTTACGTGCGCGCAAAGTGATATGAATGTGGAAACTAAATCCGGTTGGCTGAGGCTTCGATGTGCCGGATTTATGGCGCGGGTTGAAGTACAGATGTACAGATAGTTCCATTAGCTGGTTAACAAGCTTCAAGGTTCCAGTGCAAGGAATTGGCTCATATAGATGGACCAAAACTGTACGTATTTGATAGAGCACTATGTTGAGCAGTTTATGTTGAACTTACATTTCATTTCCATGTTAACAAGATTAAATTTGAACATATTTGAAGCCAATGTCAAGCAGATTATCACAATATATCGCTATCCTAAGTAACACAGGTACGGAATGGCCAACATTCCATTGGGAACGTGCGAAAAATAATTGTCATGAGGAATTTAAATAAAATCATGTTAACCTGACTCTAATTAACATAGCCAAATCCAGTCAATCATCTGAACCAATTCTGTGCATTGGAGCCTTGTTCGTAGAAATAGTGCTTGTTAACAAGTTAATGGAACTAACTGTATGTCCAATGTCTGATCCGCCGAATAATTGCATTAGTATACACGAGGCTGCCCCCACTCAGCACCAAGTCTAGCTCAACGTTTGGTAGACAGTATACATTGTTATCGTATCGCGAGTGTTTGCATATTGCCCGACATGTATGCTGAACAAACGCCCCCTGGGCATCTCCATACAACGCATGTACCTAGACGTAGCATATCCATGTCACTGACAGGCGACAATGAGTGTCTGTGTGTGCTAACGAGACTCGAGCCCGAGCACGATCGAGGTGGCGAGGAGCGCACAAATGGCCGACGTGGGTTAATAAAGAGTTCGCCCCGGTGTGTCGTAGGTCGTTGGAGGGGTTGAAAGGGGGTTGGGGTTTCACCTGGCTCGCAGCGACCAGCTGGTTCATATCACTGCTCGTTGTTCCTACAATTTATTTGGCGCGCACTCGGCGAACGAGCAAAGATTAAGAAGTGTGCCATATCGCACTCGAGAGGTTAATTACGAAATATGTTGCCCAAAGCATCGCCATTCAATTACATTGCGCGCTAGCATTGTTCGGTGTAACAATGTTTGGTTCGCTGTGGCGCAGCGCAACATAAAAATTGCCAACCGAAAACACACACACACAAACACTTTCATACACCAAAGCAGCATAAATCCGATAAGCATTTAATGTCGCACTCGAGTGGATTTGTTAGCACACACGACGACGATGCCAACAGCGAAGTGCTCTTACACACGCATCGTGAAATCATAAAAGATACATATGTGTTACTCGCGCGACGATCGCTTCGGAATTGTGTCTCGCTCAACTGCAGGCGAGCGAGCGAATGCATGCGGCTTTGGCCACGACACGCTGCTCTCGGACAATCGATTTATCATATCGATTCGTGCATCATACAGCATAACCGCACGGATGTCGCACATTTTCTCGTCGTCCCCTCTATCATATTGATGTAATACGCGTAATATTCCGCATCCCAGAGTCGTCCGGCACAGTTCACGTTCCGACACCACACACACGCACACACATGTGTGGCTGGCATACACACACAAGATAAACACCGCTATCAATGTCACGAACGAGAAGTTTAAAAAGCTTATCCCATCTGGATTACCAGTCGCTCAGAGCTCGCAGCAGCAGCAAAGAGGAAATACGACCGAGACCACCGTCGAGTGAAGAATGACGACGACGATGGCAGCAGCAGTCGACGTGTGCACATATGAGTGCGATATGCTGCTGTACGATGATGATAGCCTCGAGTGGCTTTTGGCGAACGTCGACGACGACGACGAATTGAACATGAATATTGCAAAAGTGCACACGGCTGCAAAGTAGTACGCAATATGGACGATGCTGTTGGCATGCGATTATTTTATGACGCACTCGCGATTCGAATGTTACACCCCGCCAACATCGACCACAAAACGATTGTGTGCGTCGATCGACGACAAGCCGATTTGTTCGCCTCGCGTTTGCCATCGGCTAATCCCATCAATAAGTATCGATTCATCTGCTCTGTTGCATCGATGTGCGTGCATGCGATGACTGACTGCATTACACGCGATTCACGAGGGCGACGGTTTCATTATGATAATGTGCAGCGTAAGCATACAATTCGGTCGTCCGTGTTAGCATAACCGCGCTGTTGCAGATGCGCACTTTGATGTGTCGTTTTTTCTCTGTTTGCAGTTCGCAGAATTTGTAAGCCGATTAAAAAATCCGTATTCTGGGATTCCGTCTTTCCGACAATGCAATGTAATTCTTCCCGAAACAAACTTCATACACGGTAACGAAATAAATACACAACAAATCTCTCGCTCGCATGTGATATCCTTTCGCTCTTGTAATATCACACACGCATGCACGCACTCGCAGCTGCGGAAATTGATGCGCCAAGTGGAAAAGTTTCCGTTCCGACTATGCGGGGGTATTATTATTTGCGCACGTGGCTTGGAGCATCCCAAGCTAGCAGCAGCAACAGCAGCTGCTGCATTGTGCAATTATTTCCAGCTACTCGAACTTGCACACACACGCACACACAACACACCTAAGCTGTTCGACATCGTCGAGCACAAACGCACACACACACAACGGAAAGTGCATTCATCGTGCGCGGCGAAACTTTCACACTGTGTACGTGCGTGCATTAGAGAGGGCCGTTTTCGGACCAATTTTCTATGAATTTGGTAGAGCCGGTGTTGAAAACATAGAACTGTAGTTGATATAATATTTATAAAATGTTTGTGTTTTATAAAATTCGTGGAAATGTCGGAAATATGCTATTTAAATGTTATCAAATGGAGTATAAATTAAGTTATAGAATGTTATGCTCTGGTCACACAGAATTGACAAAGTTGTATGTCAAATATCCGACAAAATAAGGCCACACTGAGATTCGAATTAATTACATGTTATACGCCTATAGAGCCAATAAACACAGACTTATAGCATATTCAGGGACGTCAAATGTATCAAAAAGTGCTGCAAAGTGTCTCGTTTTGTCCATTGGGGTCGCAGCGGAAACGATGCTAAACTATGTGTTTATTTACAACTTGTAAATAATTTGACTCGTAGTGCCTCATTTCAGTTATTTCATACAACAATCGTTGCAATTCATCCTTGTCAGCTCTGTGCGGCCTGAGCATACATTTCAGATGTTCAAAATTCTCGAGAAATCCTAAAATAATGCATTATTTTGGCGCATGTTTGAATTCAATGCACCAATGATGCCCTAGAAAAAGTCACAAAACGACCCACCCTAACGAGCTCGCGAACACGGCGAACAGACGTCCGGGTTTTCACCCCTGGCCCCTGGCCTCCCCAACCAACCAGCCTTCACTTCGACTCCGACTCGGAGGCGCCGTGTCGCCCAGTCCAGACCAGTCAATACACACCGGTGCAAATGAAAAGTGCACGTTGGCCTGGCTGACGATCACCCGCGAAGCGTCTAATTGATGTATGATGCCGCCGCCGAACGTGAACTCAACTTGCTTCAAAGTTATTTGTTTCAGAGTAGCCACCGGCAGCCACCACCGGAAGGTTTATTGCGATTCATCGCGCGTTGGCGTAGAGTATTTTGTGTTGTGTGGCGGCAGAAGAAAAGTGTGCCGTTTCTTATGGCAGCAGCATGAAATGTCCGTAATTGACCGACCTTGTAATGGAGAGCTTGGGTGCGCATGTATACTCAATAAAATTGAACTATGCTACGACTTATATATTGATGTTGGAAATGGAATATAATATGAAAGGCGAGCATAAATGTGTATAACCATTCATGCTGTGTGACGTCTCAATGGAACCCGAATCTGATAAAGCCTATCAACAGTAAATAATGTTGGGCAATCCGATAACAAGTGTGAGTAAACGTATCACCTAGAATTGAAGCAACATAAAATTCGATTTCTACCAAAATCATACAGAGCTAATAGTTATGCTTCTCCTTCACCCCCTCCATTAGGTAATCTACTTCACCACAGATGGCGTTGAAGAAGCCGAGTAGACCCCTTCGGTCTTCGGAAACACTGAATCCATCTTGAAATTCGAAATAATTAAATCAACGTATTTTTTGCACGACCAATTGTTGTTTGCCTATCGGAAAATTCAGACTGGCATAACATATCGTTTCTGCTCATCGCTGTGCAGCATCGCCGAAGTGCAAAGTTTTCCACCATCCTTTATAATGCAACACGCATCGAACATCGCACTCTGCCGAAAAACCCCGAACAATATCTACAACATAACAAGTTATGCGGCACTTTCCGTGCAGTGCAAACTGCAAACTGTGTCCAGGCCCGGCTCGACTCGGTCGCCTCATCGATTATGCGCACTGCCACAGCAAGCGAGAGCGTCCGTATATGCTCGAATGTGCATGCCCGGCGCTCGACTGGACGGAACCATTTGGTTGATGGCGTCCACCAGCGGTCCAATTTGTCCGGCACACACACATTATGTTATTCACCGTTTCTGCTGGTGCTGCTGCCGCTGCCGCATGCAGCATATTATAGTGTTTGCAGCCCAACATATCGCATATATACGCGAGCGCATTGCGACAGCAGCAGCAGCAGAGCCCTCAAGTAATGGTAACGACTGGATCGTTTATATCCAAATAGGTTATGGCCGACATAACGTTATAAATTTACGTACAAATTCATGGCAGCGGCGCCGCACATGCGATCCGTGTGTGCCACCCGTGCGAGCCCGTGTGCGTTCATGTGTGGCGGTGTGCATGCGAACGTGAATGCCGCCGCCGCCGCCTCAGAGCCGGCGGAGCGCTCAAAATATCGAAACACAACATGGAACCCCCACACACGAAACACGCACGCACGCATACACACCCATATGAGCACAAAAACCCACCGCACCGACCGCATGTTATTTGAGGACTCCGAAGACCCGGAACCCCCCTCGACCGGAATTCGCCCACACACTCGCATGCAAACACAACATGACCACCACACATACGAGAGTAGTGGACGTCGCCGAGTCAGAGAACGTCGTCGTAATTCGTTGCCTTCGGTGGCCCGGTCAACCGCTGGAGGTGTCCCCAAAAAGCCGGAAAGTAAAGGAACCGGCGAAAACGTCGGTGTACATACCAAACACACCGGCACACCGGCACAAATACTCACTTTAACCAGTTCTACAACCTTAGGACTAGGATTTTATAATGATGAAAAATGTTCAATTTGATATTCAATTAGGACACAGTTTTTATTCCCCGCAAGTGACCATTTTTCGGCATTAACTTCGACATGTTTAACATAGCACTTTAGCACTGTAATTTCTAGACACTTGAGATCTTCCAAAAATTGATTCCACGTTAAAAATGAATGACATTTCAATGGCATATGACATGTCTATTAACAAAGAAGTGAATCTCTGTTATAAGGTGGTAGAACTGGTACACACATGTGGTGGTATTCAACCCATTCAGCGCCCGTGAATGTGCGTGAATTTTGGGTGGGCTTGGACGATAGTTTTGCAGCAACATACCTGCGTGTGTGTGTGCGTGTGCGTGTACCTGCGCCAAACGAGCATATTCATTGATCCCGACGGACTCATAACGTGTGTCGTCGGTTTTTGTCGCTGTATGCGGACGAGAATGTGCTCGAGTGTCCGAGTGCTCGCACACACGAAGTGTGCATAAATGTGTTTTATTCAAATGGCCCTCGCATGTCGCACATACACGACGCAACTACTCGAGAGCGCTGCGCTTCGTAATTTTGCACGCGGGCGCGTTCACTCGGGCGAGGCGCAAAAGGTTTAATGTCAGGCCATAAGCACGTGTCTATCGTTTTATGAGGCACGGCGGGCACCACGTGTGGGGTTGGCGTAACCTTGTCTGGAGGTCTGGGGTGGTATTAGGGTGGGTCAATTTTGTGGGTGCTGTTTGATGCTGAAATGGAAAGCGGTCATCTGAATTTTGATGATTTCTCACGTTTGAAAGAATGATTGAATTACTAAAATTACTACTGAACCAAATGATCAAGTTATATTATGCAACATTACTCGAGACCGAGACATACACAAGTGTTATTTTAAACCACCTGAAACGCGTTCATGGTAGTCGGAAAATTAATTAACGATGGAGAATGTAGGATACATCCAAAAGCCATAAACTATAGTTATTCCTGAACGTGATTCGAAGTGTGGTTGGATGAAATGGACAAATGAAGATATCATTGCTTCATTAAAATGCCAGTCTTCCAGATTAACACATCCGATCCTCCCCAAAAATCTCAAAAGACACCCGCCCTAACGAACAACACAGCCATACCCAAAGTCTTCGGCATCTCCGACTCTGAAACAATGGTCCATTCACACTGTTCAATGTTAGTTCGTCGACGGAGTGTGCATTTAATCTGCAATGTCCGCCGGCTGCTGGCCGCCAGGCGACAAGCTCGTTGACATTCTGCACACAAATGCTTCTGCTGCTGTTCCGTCGTCTAGCATCGACGAAGTAGGGTGACAATCGATATTTGCTGTACGGAAAAATCATCTCAGACCGCCAGCGCAGCGGGCATCGAAGCAGCGAAGCATCGCAGCGCTGCGCAGCAGCCCGCAGAGTACAACCGATTTTGTCGATGCCAAGCACGTCGCGCTGTCGTCGGAGCTTCAGAGCGCGCGCGCGACAGGGAAAATCAATTGGCATGCGACGCAACGTCGGAAAACGTCGGCGCAGAGCATAAGACCAGACCAGCAGCAGCTATAGTCTGTTCTGCTGCTGCTGCTGCTGCTGGCGCAAAAGATTCGCGATGCGTGCAATGATGCGACAGAGAGCCACTATTGAAAAGTTGTGCTGCTGCTGCTGATGCTGCGCGAACATGCGTGCACATCCACCCACACACACACGACACAAACAAACGAGAAGCGAAACTCAATTTCCACAAATGTACAAAATTTAGTTTGCCACTTCGGGACGGGAAACGCGCGAAGAGCTATCGCACATTTTTTTCGCCCCACCCGCACACACTTGCACATATACACATACGAACACCAGCATAACAACAGAAAAGTTATGCGCTCGAAACAAATAAGTTGCGTGGTGCACGCGTTAGCGAACTATACTTTCTGTGCTGCTGCTGCTGCTGGCGGTGTATCGGATAGATTTCGCCAAAGTGGCAGCCGCCGAGTTGCGCCGTGGCGGACTCATAACTTGGACCGTTACAAATGTGTGCACGAGCAAGCACGAGCGCATTGCGCAGCAGCAGCAGACACATGACAAATTGGCCGACAGCGACGTCGACGTCGGAGAGTTTCAGGTGCTCTCGATATTTTGCACAAAAATACTGTATGTCTAGGTGATGTAGCCATCGAAGAATCGCTCGCAAAATTAGTCATACCGCACGTGCACGCTCGCGAGTGAGTTCGGACCAATAATGATGAAATGATGCGAACAAAAAGCCGATTTATTCTATTATTATGTTGTTTTGCACCATATGAAAGAGCGAGAGCAGAGCAAATGCGAGACGTCAAAAGACCTCGACGTTCCGATCCGTTGGGCAAACAACGACGCCGCGACGTGTCCATTGTTGTGTGTGTGTGTGTGTGTGTCCTGAAAACGATTGCACGAGTGTTTTCGCGCGCGCGCTCGCGCTCGTGCTCAACACAAAAGTCTGACGCGGCCCCTTCATGTACTACACACAACGTCGTTGTGCCTCCTATATAGTATGTATGTTTTTTGCTCTGCAGTGTGTGTGTATAGTTTATAGGCGCAATTGAGTTGATTGCTTGGGGTGCGGCATATCTATTTCCTTTCTTCTGTGTGTGAGCGAGCATACTATTTGTACGAAGACGTCGACGTCGACGACGACGATTGAACGTCGCTAGAGGAGTCGTCATCTTTGGCGCAAACAAACAAAACCATTGGGACGGTCCCATATGAGAACGCGCCGGGCTAGGAAAACATTTTTGATTGGTCTCTTGTTTGCGCTGCGATGCCAGAGATTGGACAATGAAATTGTGCCGATTGGCCGCCACCGGAATCGGCATCGTTCGTCTGCCATCCAATTAAGATATGCGATCGGCGTGCGCGCGTGGTGTTATCAATTTCGAACAGCTGGTTACATATCGAATCATACCTATATTTATATGGTCTAGGCTGATATA
This sequence comes from Exechia fusca, assembly GCA_024741255.1. NCBI lineage: Eukaryota > Metazoa > Arthropoda > Insecta > Diptera > Mycetophilidae > Exechia > Exechia fusca. Next base: position 9,769 of record JANTBZ010047032.1, read on the forward strand.
GAAATGGACGAAAATCAGAGCACAGCGCACAATATGTTCGACATTCTTTATATGTACGCCTGATAAGCACACATTCGCTCGGTGCTTGAGGCCTTTCACTCGTGTTATTAACACTCTGTGCGGCGGCGGCGGCGACGGCTACTCCCCATATTTATCGGCAATCGGCCGGTCGTAAATACTTGAGGCGGTTTTATGAACAGACCGACTGCCGGAGAGGAAAACACATATGCTCGATGTGGCGTGTGACTTATGCTTTTATGCCGGTTTTATGCATTGTTCTGATGTTTTGGGATAATGATGGACATCGTCGACATGATGACGACATGGGCCGGGCGTAATATGCTCTATAAAGTACCGGACAATTGAATTCTTCGGGATGGCGGAGGCGAACATAAAGCCGCCGGTCCAAAACATAAGAAGACATAAGAAATGACAGATTTGCGGAGATGGCAGACTCGCAAAAAAAACGACGCGCACGATAAGAGTCAATATTTGAGCCAGCGTTGCGGTTGCACGATTTGCACATTACACGAACGATAGAATTCAGTCGTGTCTTTTGAAGCACACGAGCACGAGTCTCTTCAAGACGGTGTGTGTGCGGTAAGTTCACTCCGATCGGCAAACAAAACCGGTTTAGTCGGACCAAAGAAAAAAAGACGATCGGTCCGTTTTATTTTATATATCGGTGTAGTGCGGTATGTATTGGATAAATGCGAATGTGTACTACACAGCTGGGTTCGACAGCAGCAGCACGTTGACCGAAAGATTGTGCAGATATACGCAACGTTCGTTCCAGCTCACGTGCGCCGATGTCGCCGTGCGACGGCTTATGCTCAACGGTTTTACCACTGGGGCTGCGGCGTTCCTGGTCTTTGTGCACACGCGCTCTCGGTTTTTGGGTTATTGGTGCACACGAACGGCCGAACGCAGCAGCACAGCATCTTACATCTTTCTCTCTCGCTGGGCAAAAGCCACGCTCGCTTGCAAATTCCGGTTTTGCGCTCGCGCACATTCGAAGGTATATAGGGCGATCGGTACACCCGAGCATTGTACATAAGAAACAGCGTCTCTGCAGACGCAAGGCTGCACCCGGCCGGCCGGTGTGTGGCTATTATAAAGATGAAGACGGTGATTTTATATATACAGCATACATGTATAGTCTAAAGCGCACGAGCGGCATTTGGCGCATGAATTCGCTACAGCACAATTTAAGTGATACGGATTTGTTCCCTGATGCAGATGTAGTGCGGGTTGAAAAAACAACACGGCTAATCCATTTGAATTAATCACTAGTGCACTGTAA
>JANTBZ010047043.1:0-11070 GCA_024741255.1 Exechia fusca
GCGGGGATTCTTTCATAGAGAGGCTCCGGATTAGGAAGGTTTCAATGTTTAAAAAAACAAGTTGTTATTTGATAAAAATGGATTACACTTTACACTAGACCACATTTTTATTTATCGGCCTTCTGTGTAGACTTTTCTTTCGTGTTTTTATCTCCTAATCACGAATCTATAACATACATTTTGTTTTCTTGACCTCCTAATTTTTGTTATCAAGGTTGTAAGTTATAATATTTGTCCGTACTAATAAGCCACAAGGCGTTTAAAGGGCTAATAAGCTAGATACAAGGTGTTAAAAAGCTACCTTGCTAGTTACAAGACATTAAAAGGTCTTACGAGATCTTATAAGTTTTTAGGAGGTCTTACGAGATTTTATAAGGTCTTAAAAGGGCTTATAAGCTAGTAAGAAGTTATTAAAAGGTCTCACGAGATCTTATAAGGTCTTACGAGATCTTATAAGGTCTTACAAGGTCTTAAAAGGTATAATAAGCTAGATACGAGGTGTTAAAAGATCAAATAAGCTCTGTATCTTTCATTTGTGTACGAGTAGTCGTTACAATATTATAACTTACTTGATAAAATAAATTGGCGGGTCGAGCCCATAGTCGTATGTTGTATTTTTCAACATGATCTCCGACAATCATCTTTCATCTTTCGTGAGAAATCAACCCAAACGGTCTATGATAGTTCTTCGTTGTGGTTATCTAAAAACTGTCGAAAATATAACACTCACCACACACACCGCTTCGGCTTCGGCACAAACGGATCCCTCAAAAACTTCCGCAAAATCGTCGTGCACACCTCACCGACCGCCTCGTGCGTCAACGTCTCCATGTGCTGCGCCTCCCTGCCCGACACCCAGCCCAGCAGCAGCGTCTCGCTCAGCTTCGAAAACGAGTAGATCTTCTTGAACCAATTCGCCGCCACATCCGCATCATCCGCCGCCCCCTCCTCATCCACATCCCACAGCAGCATCACCTCACTGATATCGGCATTCAGGAACGGTCGCTCGTATTCCAGGAAAATCTTGTCCACAGTTCCGAACAGCAGCGCTTCAATCGACTCCACTTTGTACTGCGGCAAAGCGGGCGAAAACATCTGCGTGTGTTGCTCTTTTAGCACGCCTAAAGGAACCGCACAGATAACATGATCGGCGAAATATGTGGATCCATTGGCGCACTCGACGCGCACATTGCAATCGCGTCCGCCCAGCGGAACCTCAACGACTGTTCGATCCGAATCGTCCGAATGGACTTCCTCCTCCTCCTCCTCTACCTCCTCTTCCGCCTCCTCCTCTTCCGCTGCCGACGCAGTCGCCTCCTCCTCGGGCACCGTCTCCAGCGACTCGCCAGCACTGGGCGGCGATTGCCTCCTGGCCTGACCCTTTTTCCGCTTCCAATGCACCGTCCGCACGGCACAAGACTTGACAATCGACTCGGCCGGTAGATGCTGCAGCAGCGGCTCCAGTATCGATGCGTAGCCCGTCTCCAGCACGATATTGCCGCCCTGCAGCTCCGTGTAGCTGCCCAACTCCAACAGATCAATCTCGTCCATCGTATCGCATCCGGCGATGCACGTCTCGCGCTTCAGCAGACACTCGAAGATCAGCTGGCGCTGCCGTCGGGCGGCTGGGTCTTCGATGGCTTCCAGGTAGATGTCGGACTCGAGGTGAATGTGCTCGCCGACGCTGCTGACGTCGGGCGGTGGGATGTACTGGCAGAGGAAGTACTCCTCGCAGCGGCGCAGGAAGCAGATGTAGGCCTCGTAGATCTCTTGGAGAACGGTGAAGGGGACTTGGCGGCCGTCCTCGGAGGCGGCGACGATCTTGTGCGGTTTCGGGACGTTGATGACGTTGACGAGGCCGTTGGCCATGGCGAGTTCGAAGATGGGATTGCCGAGGACGCCGTGGATCCAGTTGGCGCCGAGTTCGATCTGGGGGGAGCGTATATACAGGATCAGTCAAAGGGTCGTTGACTATTTGTATCAGGGGTTACGACCCGAAATTTTAAGTTTAAACCATACTCTGAAATCTACTTGTTTCACGTTCTAAAATAGTTTCTGATTTTCGAAATTTGTTAAAGAAACAAACAAACGAAAGTGGTACGTTTTGTGTAAATATCGCATTTCGAGTCAAAATTGCAGAGTCGTCGGACGTCGGACGCATACAAAAAAATTGATATTGAACTAGTAAGGCCATCGATTATGTACAAGAAACGTTACTTTCCAATAGGATGTTCAATTTTTTCAATAAATTTGTGTCTCGAAAATCAGGCCCGACAACGAAGTTTGGGGGGCCAGATATGTGTATTAAAAATGGTAGTTTATGTGAAAAGTCAACCAAGACCCGATAATATTGGCTTTTGGCCCACAATGTGGTTAAATGTGTTAAAGGAGTCGTCAGGTCTAAATGATAATGTCCATAAAGAAATCTTTGGCCCAGGGTAGAATTAATTGATGTTTGAGACTTTTGTAGTATTATTTGGGTCAAATTTGAAATAAAAAAGCAATTTCTACACAAAATACAATACATTTGGAACGAGTTTTTCTGTAATATTATAGAGAAGGTTTCATCGAGCATAATTGTGAAAAGTCCCATTGAAAATGTTGATCACGTCATACATAAAACATGCGTTTTCATGTGTACTTCTTGTTTACCGAGCAGTCACTGTAGTTAATTTAACATGCTCAAACTTGACATACAGGATTACATGAAGAAGTTGACAAAATAATGCACCATAATCCACAGTAATATTCAGGGTGACCCAATTGATCAGCATGAACTTTGAGCGGTTGTAACTTTCATACTAGTTGTCTGATGAAGCTGAAATTTTGCATTCGGGCAATTCGTTTCTTTCGTAACGCGCACATAAAATTGCACAAGCCTCACATCATTATGGCATGAGATATCTATACATGAACCTCATCGTGTATTTTTCTATATGCAAGAAGAACATAGTCAGTCACATATATCATTTTCAACAATTTGTAGAGACCTAATGGTTTGAATATTCTGAATTTTGTTTTCATACAACGATAGAATGACATAAACTTTATTTGTAAAAATACTGTCAGTGGTTTCGAGTGTGGTGGTACGAATTGTAAGAATGTGGATATTTTTTCTAGAAAAAAGCTGCAGAGCCGAAAATAATAGGTTCAAACATGCAATATAAATTGTAAAATGTTAGTTGGTCTAAAGTCTAATGAACTGTATAAATTTGTGATCTTAATGTCATAGAGATAGAAGTTATGCTCTTTTCGATTTTGTTCTTGAGATACCATAATCTAAACTAGAAAAGTTTAGTTAGAAGCTGGTTACAGGATGCATGTCGCATAGTGTCATCAGAATCAGATACTCACTGTAAATAATCGACACTGAATTGTGAGAATAAGACTTGGAAGCCCTTGTTGTCAAAACAAATTCGCATAATTGTGCTTAGGTCTCTAGTTTTGAAGTAAGGGCTAATTGGTATGGGTATGATGAAACTTTGTGAATACCACTTTTAAAGAGTCTGAAGCTTGAAAAATCGTTAGTATGATTCAAAAATATTCCCTTAAATTCACTTTGCTCGAAAACTTGGGTTTTTTGTTCATATTTTCTGTGTCAGATAGCTCTTTGGCAATCGGACGCTATGCATCATGATCATTCTTTTGAACACATTTTGCAGGCCAAGATCGAAAGAGAAAAATAACAACGCGTTGAGGCTCTGAAGCAGGTCCTTCGGCGTGGGTGGTTCACATTTCAAACAAAGCCAGCAACGCTATGCGTCATCACGATTATCATTCAACTGACGGCCATTGTATGCTTTAGAGGTGGCCATAATAAAAAAAATTGAAGACGTCATAAATTGCAGATATGTATCATCATCACAGCCTGATCAATTCGGTCACCCTGTAAACAATTTCAACCTGCTACCGAACAATACAGAGTAATTTTAGAACTAACACACCTTCCGATTCTCTGAATATCAATATCTAGTTCAAAATTATTCTTGGGTTAGCTTGTCTAATTTTTATTGAATTAATTTGAATTCACACACATTAATAATTCAATCGAAATGTTGTTCATATTCGAGTTATAGATCTTTGAATACTTGAAACCTCCTTAGCAAAATGATGTCTTCATATTTTATCGATTTGTTCATCAAACACTTGGATCAAAATTGTATAAATTACTTGGGTTTATTTCTGTCTCACAATTGCATGATCATAAAATTGTATTACCCGTCAAAAGGTCGTTCTTTTCATGCATAACTCTGTACTTGCATATGTTGCTTCGTGTTGTGTCGTGGTCGTGTCTACATCGTACATTGCTTATTGCGCGTGTATTACATAAATATTATGGATTTGTTGCACTGTGCGTCTGCTTTTTGGCTTTGACTCTCACCTTCTTCTTGCTCATCTCAATCGAAATAATCCTCCCACCGATGCGACTGCGGGCCTCCAGAATCTTAAAGTCCGTGAGTCCGTTCTTGACCAGATGATGGGCGGCCGACAGCCCGGCCATGCCGGCACCGATGATCAGCACCTTGCATTTGTGTGCGACTCGGGCGGGCTTCGCATCGCCGCCAGCTCCAGTTTCGCTGGCCGATGTGGACGAGCCGGATGTGGATGGCGGAAGTTTATGGTCTGTTGGCGACGATGGCGATGGTGGCGGTGTTGCTGTGGCCCCGCCGGCAGCCGCCGCAAACGAGTCGCTCATTTTCCGGCCAGATTGATTGCGCGATTGGGTCGCTGCGCGCGATTGTGTGCGTGTGTTGTTGATGTTTATCGCAGTCGATGCGTGCGATGTTTATATCAATTCACAGAAGTTCACACGCTGCAAAAAACGCGAACGCGATCGGAGGCCGACACGATAACGATACCGAAACTCTACTATATTCACCGGACACTCGGAAAAACGGGGCAATCAAGGGATACGCAGGCGCTGCCCAAGGATTCGGCCCGAAAATGTTATGCGCGGAGAGGAAAAACCATTCAGCAGAGCTCAAAACGCCGCCAGCACTCGCGCAGAGAAAATTTCGCTCTGTTTGTGTGTTTTTGACAGTGCAAAACGCATTGTTGTTGTGGCAGGCGAGCGGAAGAGACGGAGTGCGTTCGAAATGCCGAACAGCTGATTCAATGGAGGGGCGAATCACTCTGGAAATCGAGGTACACTTCGACGGGAATAGAATGGAATTAAATCTCCGGAGTTTATTGAAAATCTTCGGTATTTATTTAAAAATAAATCCCTGAAAATGTATGGACATCTCTCTGGATGTTTTTCTATCTTTGGAAATCATTGGTGATTTACGAACATATCCGGACATCTTAGGATTTCTTTGAAGATCTTCGGTCATTTTTGGAAAATAAAAAATATATTTGACACACCTCGCAATGGAGCGTGATTCGACCATCGAATTTTATCGATGGTATTTTGAACATCAGCCGTAAGGCATCGATGTAATGTGACACGTGACACGACATCAGTGGAACGCTATAAGCAATATGTGAATTATCTAGATGATCTCAACATGGAATATAGATTTTTGTTTAAGCTTTGACCGGCTAAAACTCGGTTTATGGCTAATTATTAGCTAATTGTGAGATTTTAGTAAACATTGAAGAATTTATATTTTCGTATTTCACTAATAAGGCCTCTACTGTTCCCACCCCGCCGAACTGTCACCTACACTGCAAATCTGCAACCAAAACAAAACGCGACGCCGCCGCCGTTTGTTGACGCCAAAAATCACCTAGGTCCGCGGAAAAACGACCGAAAAATCAACGCTGCGAATTGAGCCTACGTTTCACAAAGTTATCTCCCCAATATTATCGACGTGTGACCGCCTGCACTACACACTCACGCCAGTCTCCGGTCACCGGCAGAATGGCGTCATCGACCAATCGGGCGACCGATGAGCAGCCGCCAGCTGTTGCTGCGCCAACAGTTTTCACAACGCCGCCGGTCAAGAAATTGCGCTTCCGCGGTGACCTGAATATGCACCAGTTCGGCGACGCTCGCATCGAGGATCTGTTCGACGAGCCGGATGGCATCCAGCGCGGCGGAGCGTTTGGCGGACGTGGCGGACGAGCGGCTGCAGCTCAGCCCGAGGAGACGGCGACCAAAGGTAAATTCGCACAAGATTTATCCACATAAGGTAAACCATGCTAAAAAAAAACAAAATTTCCAAGTTTGTGACCATTTTTGGAGAACATTTCAATGATGCAGATTTGTTTAAAAACATCATTCTATGATATAAACGAAAAAACGCGGGACAAAAGTCTCATCTTAGGCTGACTACGTTTTAAACAAGGCCGCACCGTTTTTATTTGGAGAAGAAGAACGAAGATTTGTAGAAAATTGCATTCTTGTTCATTTGAGTCAGTCCGGAAAGTCCATGCCGTTTGTTAGTAAGACACAACTTTTAGATGAAATTATTTGTGAATAATCAACACAGTTCTATTGAAGGATGATACTATATGAATTTTGCGATCTTCCAAGTTTTAGATGTCCTTCGTATAGAACGATTTCTTTTTTGCCTCAAAATATGCATTTTTTCTGTAATATATCTTTCCAGCGATAATATTTCTGAGGTCTGAAAACATAAAATAGTCATAATCGTATAATACCTTGAATAAGGTCTCAATTCAAAGCCCTTTCCTTTGATTTTTGCCATCGTTTTTTTCCATCCACATGTGAAACAGCATATTGTATTGATTAAACAGCACATTTGAACTCGCCATGTGAAGCGTTTCTTGTCCATTTTGAGCATCAGGGGCTCCAAACATTTAATTAATTAGTCTATGTTCATTGTCGTTCCTTTTTCAGTTAGCCGATGGAAAATAGTCCTTCTGAGTCTCTAGATGTAGACTCCATTCGGTTCTTGACTTTTTGTGAACTAGGAGAGGCTTCATCCCTCTTATTTGTTCACTCAGATGACTACCTATTCGATTCCGGAAAGTGGTGATGGTGTCATGAAATATCCATTGTCACAAATTTATTTTAAAAAGTAGCTTAACCGCGTCCGATCTGCCCAAAACACTTATCAGAAATAACACCACGTGTATATTTCAGTCGATTTTGAGGTCGCGCGGCAGACATTTTACGAAGAGCTATCGCTTGCCCAAGAACATATTCAAGGAAAATTATAAACAAAAATTAATTTCTATAGAGTATCATCGATTTTCAGCAACCATGTTTGCCAATAGAAAACAGCGTTCTATAAAGACACGAAAATCAATGTTTTCTATTTCTTCGCAATGACAAAAGTTGCTTCGAACTAAATTGAATATCGCACGATCCCAAAGTCTTATCGATGTCAACTTTTGTTTTTGGGTCATTTGAAAGATCTATGTTGAATATTGATAAATAATTTCATATAAAAAATGTTCTTCTAGTGAACGGCACGGACTTTCCGGACTAACTGTTAGAATAAATCTGCATCATTAGAATGGTAAGATTATTATAGTTGGTCCTCCAAAAATGGACGCAAACATGGACAATTCGTTTTTTTTGCATGGTTTAAGCAAATTAGGTTGTACTTTTAACCCTAAATAATGCCGCAAATATCATCCCATCCACAGTCGACTCCTCCAAATCCTTCACCGACTTCCTCAAAATCGAGCTCACCCGCGGCTACGTTCTCGAGCACGACGAGGAGCGCTACTCCGCGCGCCGCCAAAAAATCTACACCTTCATGAAGATCCCGCGCGAACTCGAAAAGTTCATGGCCTACGGCGTCCTCCAGTGCGTCGACTCCTTCCTCTACATCCACACCTTTCTGCCCATCCGCTATCTGATGGCCGTGTGGGCCATCACCTGGCGTCCGTTGGCCACCTGCTTTGGCTGGCGCCGCCGAGGCCAACGTCTGCTCTCCCCAGCGGAGATCTGCGACCTGCTGAAGGGATCGATCTTCATCATTGCGACGCTTCTGATCCTGTCGGTGGACACCAATCGCATGTACCACATCATCAAGAGTCAGTCCGTTATCAAGCTGTACATCTTTTACAACATGCTCGAGGTGGGCGATCGGCTGCTGTCGGCCTTTGGTCAGGACACCATCGATGCGCTGTTCTGGACGGCGACGGAGCCCAAGGATCGCAGTCGCGCCCATCTGGGCGTCATTGCGCACATTGTGTTCGCTCTGACCTACATCATTCTGCACAGCGGGCTGATTATGCTGCAGGCAACTGCGCTGAACGTGGCCATCAACTCGAACAACAAGGGCTTGCTGGCGATTATGATGTCGAACAACTTCGTCGAACTCAAGGGCAGCGTGTTCAAGAAGTTCGACAAGAACAACCTGTTCCAGCTGACGTGCAGCGATGTCCGCGAGCGGGTTCATCTGACCGTGTTGCTGTTTGTCGTTGTGATCCAGACGATGAAGGAGTTCAACTGGCGCAGCGAGCAGTTCTACGTGCTGCTGCCCGATTGCTGCTACGTGCTGGTGGTGGAGGTGTGCATCGATTGGCTGAAGCATGCGTTTATCACGAGGTTCAACGAGCTGCCGGCGGATGTGTATCGGGAGTATACGATCAGTTTGGCCTATGATATGACGCAGACGAGGCAGAAGCATGCGTTTTCGGATCACTCGGATTTGGTGTCTCGGCGGATGGGGTTCATTCCGTATCCGTTGGGGATTGTGCTGATTAAGGCGCTGTATACGGCGATTGCGTTCGATTCGCTGGCGGCTGTGCTGCTGTTTGTGATTGCGTATGTGACGCTGCTGACTTGCCGGATTCTGAACACGATCTGTGCGCTGGGCAAGGCGTGCGATCTGATGCAGCGGCATCAGGATGAGAAGGCGATGGCGATGCAGCAGCAGCAGCCGGCGGCGTCGGCGTTTGGGGGAGGAGCTGGTGGCGGTGGACATGGCCTGAATGGGTTCGGAGTGCTGGCGGGTGGGCAGACGCCGGCTCGGCAGACGAGCAGACCTGTGACGCAGACATGCGACGCCTCCTCGTCGCCGATGCACGCCTTCATCCCGCTGCAGCGATCGAAGACGGTGGACATTTGTTCGGGTGGCCCTTCGGCCAGTCAATCGGAGCACGCAGCAAACACTTCGCTGCGCGAGAAAACTTCTGTGGCTGCGGCGACTCCGGCGAAAGTGCCGGCCAATTCGGCGGCCGCCACGACGCTGGTGCTGCCCGACCAGAATCTGGGGGCGACGGCGCTGCTGTCGAACAGCGATGTGGATCTGGAGGATATTTGCCTGAATGAGAAGCTGCTGAATGCTACTGGTAGCAGTGGCGATGGGGAGGTGTTTGAGGAGCAGCCGGCGCTGGCGCAGGCGAGGAGTGTGCCGGATATGCAGCAGCAGCAGCAAAAGGAGGAGGAGCAGGGTGGTGGGGAGAAGGAGGGGAGGAAGGGGAACGGTGCGGGGAATGGAGGTGGTGGTGGGAGTGTTGGTGGCGCTGGCGGAAATGGCAGCGATCCGGAGACGGCCGGGTATCAGTTTGTGAGGACGCACAAGCGATCGGAGTCGGAGCCGTCGATACAGAGCTCGCACATTGTGGATGAGGCTGCCGGAGCGGCTGCGGCGGGAGCTTCGGAACGATCGTCGTAGGGAGCGGGGAGAGCGCCTTGGATTTGATGCAGTTAAACAGTGTTTTGGTTGCTGCCCTTTTCGTAAGTCAGTGGAATAATGACTGTGAGTTGGCTTGTTGTTTTGTTTTGTTGATGGTGGGGTTTGATAGCGATACCATATACGAATGTAATAAACGAGTCCCGGATTTCGTGGGATAGGCATATTTGCACTCTGATTCGTCATTCTGAATTTCCTGAATTTGAACTAACAATGTAATGTTGATACAGCATTTTCGATATTGAAGTTATAGCACTACAAATGTGTGTCTTTTGTGTTTTCCTTACGATAATTTATCTCCAATCACCTACGAAAAATATTCATAAACATATCGAATGATTGACGAAGCGGGATTTAACGGTGAATTTGAATCTTTATGTGACTCAACGATGCTATAAGAAACAATCAAGTATTTGAGGTGATTCCTCAACAGGTAAATGGGGACAATTTATGCAGGGCTGCACCAAGTTGTACTTCAACAAACAAATCATTCAAATATTTGGTTGAATAGAAGAGAAGATCTGAACAATTTTATCCGGTGTAAGCCATATACTTACTATGTAGTGTTATTATGATTGTTAGTAACAGTTGGGCTGGAAACTTCGTATCGTTTGATAGTAGCGGACACTTCTTTATGATAACATTATTTGTGAATAATCAACATTGTTCCATTTCAAGGACGATATACAAAATTTGACATCGATAGGACTTTTGGTTCGTTCTATATTCAATTTTTATTTAAGCAACTTTTGTTATTGTGAAGAAATTAGTATCGTCGTATTTCATGTACTTGTAAAAGCACTGTTTTATCATGGGAAAAACTGCGGCCATAGCCAAACATGGACATTAAATGTTATCTTGGTTCCGTCCTAGCCGAAACAAATATTTGTGATTTTTGTTAAATACCGTACAATCCATTTGGTCACCAAGGTTGGTGCGCACTCTAGACGCCCAAATGTGGCAATTTCCGACGAAAACATAGACTAAACACAAAATAATTTCTGAAGATAGAAAAGCACGGTTGATGGATTTTGCTGATACCCTAAAGAAAAACAAATATTTGGAAATTTCTGAGATATGTTCTTGGTCATGCGAGAGCTCTTAGTAAAATGTCTGCAGCGCGAACTCAAAATCAACCAATATAAAGATAAAGTTGTTATGAATAGCAGCCCCACTCACGGTATTATCCAAATTTGACCCATAATGAATAGTTTATGTCTTCAGACCTCTAAAGAATGCTCGCTAGGTAGAGTCTTTGCACCGCTGAAGAAGTTATCGCAAAAAAAATTTAAAGCAAAAATGTAAACGTATACGATGGGCATAGAAAATTTGTAAGATGGTCATTTTCGGTGTATCGTCCTTCAATGAAACTATGTTGATTACACTAGACAACAACAAAAATTACCGGCCTTCTGTATATACTTCCCTGACGTGCTTTTATCTCCTACTCACGAATTCGGCAAACAAAGTAGATCTATGGATTACTTTCGACATGGCTTCAGACATTTGC